>CAJNOQ010008395.1:0-11238 GCA_905250885.1 Didymodactylos carnosus | reverse complement strand
GAAATAGTTGATATACTGACCTTCATATTTATAGTTTCTTTCAAAAGAAAATGTATTTAGATAACCGCAATACTTCTGAGTACTTGAAACGTCACTGTAAATTCATAAAAGTATATTTCGATTGTGCTTATCTACTCGACTGACCGCAAAACAAAACGATGAATGATTAGTTAAATATATATTAAACATAAAATAGCTTACTAACGGGTTACAACTGATTATTCACCGTTTTGTTTTGCGGTCAGTCGAGTAGATAAGCACAATCGAACTATCGAAGAAATATCATCTTCTTTTTCGGTCTTTTTCAGTTTTGAATGATCAGTTTTGTACTTCTTTGACTTACCCAAAATTTTCTGCCAGACGCAAGTCAGAGTATCGGGTCTAGGCGGATCAAGGTTCCTTCTTAAGCACAATACTAAAAGATCAAAATGAAATTTGTAAGCTGAAAGTGGTGCCCTCGCTTTAAAATAATAATCTAACGTTGGAAGTAGAGCTATTTGGCCTCATTCCAGTGCCAGATCTAGCACTACAGCAGTCCGGCGACCGCCACCCCCTCGCAAATGGAATTCTAATGAAAGTACACTACCAGACTTCCTTAGAAGAAATATTCATACTACCTCGGACGACATGGTTTAGAAATCGCCACCCCATCGGTAGAATCCTGGATCCGCTACTGCCTCATTCATATGCTTCATGTTAATATCTGAGTGTTTTTAACAAAACCGCACCAGCTAGTCAAAACTTACATATTAGTTTTTATCAAAAATATGAAAGAGTACTAATAAAAAACTAAAAATACTAATAGTAGTACTGAAAAATTACAAAAAAACTACCGCTTTAGCGTAGTAGTTTAGTAAATTACTAGCGTCAGTACTGAAATACTAACGATTTTTTATTAGTGCTCGTTGCATTACCAGCGATATGTACTAAATTTAGTACCAATGGTTTAGTCTTGCACTAGTGAGGTTTATGCGTAATTAATGTAATGAAGATACAAAGTATGCATTCTTCGTAAAGTAAATTCTACATGAATTTCTTTCATAAGACAATTCGAGAGCTGAAGATTGCAATATGTGTCGGTATACTCAGTCTCTGCTCTTTTCATGTTAATCTCAGAATTCTAGCTTTTGTTGTTGTTTTTTTATCGATAAAAAATTACCGTAAATATGTATCACCTGTTAATTCACTTAAACCGATTTATGATATTTTATTAAAGTTCTAATTTTGAAGTTATGAGGTCAAAATACGTTCTCACATGCGGTAAGTTGTTCGCTGCATTTTTGCTTCAGCATGAAACACTATGCTTTCATTTGGCTAACAGGCATTCGCATCATCTATATTAAGTGAATAAACCTTCTGATTACCTCGATCTCTTACATCTCTAGCTCGTTGTAATATAAAAGAGATATTTATTGAGTTCATCGAAATCAAAAAAGTTTTACGACACTTAACGATTTTATGATTTATACTTTTATGAATTTACAGTGACGTTTCAAGTACTCAGAAGTATTGCGGTTATCTAAATACATTTTCTTTTGAAAGAAACTATAAATATGAAGGTCAGTATATCAACTATTTCGTGGAATGTATCTTTCATTCGGCAGTAAATCCTGAATGATTCTGCGGTGTACATATTTTTCAGGTAGTGTGCAATGTTTTTATTATCACACTGACATGTTACGATAGCATTCTTCTACAAATTAGATAAAAAAGTTTATTTTGTCTTGTTGCCATAGAGACTGTTCGTCATTTTCCAGGTGTTTCAAGTAGTAAAAGTAAACACGTGAACATCTGTGAAAAATAAATGACATTGTAGCATCTCTCTTAATAGTTTAAAAGGTCTAGATTTCAGCAAAATAGTTATTTTTTCTAAAGTAAAATGAAAAAAACTTCGTTCTTTATGAAAAGTGATGATTACAAAACAAAAGAGATGATTGATTTCTTCCGTCTGTCATAGACATCAGATAATTCTGGCTTGTACAGAAAACAAGCATCTAAAAATATTATGGATAAATTCGTCTATTCTAAGGTTTTACCCTCTTGTTTTTATTTTGCTTCCATTTTCGCAAACAAAGGTCAAATTGAGCTTAAATGTTTACTAACAGTAGAATCGATGTACTTTCGCATTAAAGTTACAACATGTTCTACTCGAAAACTCAGATTTCCTTTAGAGTCTATTAGAATCTTCCGAAAACTTCATCCGTTTGGACTCAAAATTTAATCGTAGATACGGGAAAAAATATGTGAAACGAGAATTCTTTTTTCTTTGACCTCGGTGCCTTCTTCTTAACATATCGAAAAAGATAAAATGCATGGGTGAAAGTTAGGATTTTGATTTTGAAAATCGTATAACTTCGAAAGAAAAACCAAAAACAAAGAAATTCTTGTTCTGAGATATATCCTAAGTACCTGTAGCAAAATTTGGAAGGTGAGAATAAGTTATTAAATTTTTTGTATTCATCATTCACCCCATTGATGCAAAGAAAACAAGAGTTATCTCGTGACATATCCTTTCGATCAAGTTTAGATATAGCTCCGTTTCCTTAAGCACAATATACTATAAACACAAATGGTTCTTTTGTAGAGCCCATTTAAATGTGCAGGTACATGCAGAAGCTATAATAATTTACGCATTATACAGAGAAAATGAACGTCTCTTAAATCGAAAGAAAGGAATGTGGTACGGAGACCCATTGTACAGAAAATTAAAACGTGGTGAAGAACTTACCGAGTGAGAAACTGATTTGACCTTGTAATTTTAAGTAGAACTTCAAATTTAATTCAATAAGTAGAAAAGGTGGAAGTAGATTAACAGGTTAGAAGTACGAACGCATATCACGGACGTATCACAAATGTATTCTATATGGCAGAAAATTTCCACGAGATTAAGTAAGAGTTGATTCAATTTGGCTTAAGCAAGCGGTTCTAACAACTACTAATTTCCAAGTGGAGAAAAATCCACCAATTTTACAACTAGATATTGATTAGCACCAAACTAGCCTTGATAATACCAGTCATAACGAATAATTTATTATTTTCTCATTGACTAAAATCGTACTTGTACAGTTTTTATAGTAGTAGGAGGTAGTCGGTGTGAAAATCTGTGTCCTAAAGTGACTCCCGCTAGAGCTGTTGCGACAAAACCAAGAAGTGATGAAACAACCATTAAATAAAAACTATAACCGAACTGCAGGTTGAATTGTTGAGGAATACTCCTCCCATAGTTTTTAATCAAATTTTCGGCATGTAACAGATAACCAATAATAATTAATATTGGTCCAGCTATGAAGAAGAAAAGTGGCACAAGGGGTAGTATACGTATGTGTTGAAGAAAACCAATAAAACCAATTATCACAGCGGTAATAACACCAACTAGAAAACATGCTGCACCAGCGATTGATAAACCCTGTGCTGATTTAAAAGTAGGAACGGATATGCAAGTTCTTCCAACCGTAGTATTTGTAAAACATCGTTGAAACAAATTGTATTCTGAGTATTGGGTCTCAGCTGAAAGCAGTGGAACTGGTAGTGTGACTTTAACCCAAGGCTTTGTAACAATACCAACTATTGCCAAGACTAAGGCTATTAGACCAACGAGAGCAGCCAATATAGCCAATATCATATGAGACTTTTTCATTTTGGATTAAACAAGAAAAAAGTTTAAAAGAAAATAAGTACTTTTTTTAAACAGATGTATACTATTAGTATATTGTCACATAGATATGGATATATATGACTACCGATCAAACATGCAATCTTTCTATTCTTTTTTCTATTTTTACTGCATATTATAAATCTAAGGGGAACAATGAATATTATATTAATAAAAAAGCCTTGAGAGAGTTTATAATTTATTTCAACAACATATTTGATTTCCACTCTTGTTTCAATATTAAATGATCAAATTTCAAGTGAACAAATATACTATATACACGTATGATAGTCAGTTATAGTACATACAGTAGGAGTTATGATACCCATCTCAATCAATCATATTTGAAAAGAAACAGAATGTCGTTTGAAGTTGAAATTATAGATGGTGCGAGAAAGGGATTATCAAAATTCTTCCCTTTCAAACACAGTATCATGAATGTCATTCAGACGAAAGGAAATTTTGACTTTTTCATAACAGAAACTAACACTGTTACAGATCAGTGATTTATTACAGCTAGTTAGACAGAGTGCTTCTTTCGTTTCACACGTTTTATTGAAAAACAACAGCATACAGTCTTATATGGATCTTATCTAACTACAGAAAACGGCAGGAAAAAGTTCTAACCATTGAAAGAAGTTACCTTCAATACCGACATCATCCTTAATTTAATTACCAACAATATTTTCGTCACCGTTTCTAAATATGAACAAATTCAATAATAATAATGATCATTTATCAAGTACGCCGAAACAAACACATCACATCATCGGTTATTCTGTCTTGATCTAGTCAATAAATGAGCAACAAATCCACTCAACAGCGATCACTCGATTGTATACATCGTCGTTTTAAAAATCTATCTCATGTTTAATATCATTTATATCCCCGAAGGTCCATACTCGACCAATATTCGATGCAAACGTTGAAATGAACAGAACTGTCCACATAATCATTGGTAATAATTTAGTTAGCCATGTACGTCACAGTACATTGATTGATAATAAAAGTTATATATGATTAAAAACTAGAGTTATCTTTTATCAATATAATAATTAAACGCACCAAATACCAGTAACAGTAATTCATTGAAAATTATCTTGAACGTACAATCGACAGATAACATAGACAAATCCTATCAAGTATACACTAAATGACGAGTTGTGATACAAACAAATATGTTATTGATAAGAATAGTTTCGTAATATGGCAAGTATGATCGATGATGCTCAGTAGATGGTGAATAAATGAGATATTTATTGCACCAACGTTGTAAGTCATCGATGAAAATAATACTAGTACAAGATTTCAAAGGACTATATTGAACAAAATGCTTCATTTTGTATCAATTCTTAAATCGTATGTAAAACAAAAAAGGCTTTTTCTAATTTGGCCTTGAGATATCGTTATCTAACATTTTACGAATAATATCACGCACAGGTAATTGCAGACGAGCTGTGCTTTTTTGTTCGATAAGTTTATGCATTTCTGATCCAAATACAACAAATTTAACACCAACCTCTTTTAGTTTTAATTGGAGACGACATTAAAGACACTTCGTATATTTCATACAATGATATGTAATTGATTTCTAGTTTACAAAGAATTCTTCGTATGATAAATAGAAATTTTGTTTTGTTTTATATATGCATTAACATCACTTTCATTCGTAGAGGAAAAAGACTTTTCAAATGAATGCAGACATATTTTTAATACGAGATTGAAACAGAATGTGTAATAGCATAAAATAGTTTTAATCACTTTTATAGTCATCAATCTTTCTCAATGTTTTCGCATTTCGAGGTAGTTATCTAGTGAAATGTCTATCGTTCTACATCTTCATAGTTTTGCTGGTGCGAACTATCACAACGTACAGTGCGGTGTCATGACTTATATCCCGAATGGGATATTTATCCTGAACGGGATACCCGTTGGAAGTTTTGGAAATAATTGGAAATTAATGCGAACTAATTTTAATCGCATTCATTTTTTTCTGATTAAAAACCAATTCAAATCAATTGAATTTTAACCAGTTCGAGTTAGTTTAGCAAGTTAAATTAATTTGAATTGATTTTTAATCAGAAAAAAATGAATGCGAACTAATTTAATATGAGACTATTTTAAATTAGCTCGCATTAATTTCTAATTATTTCCAAAAGTTTCGATGGGTACATATCTCAATCGGGATATCGTTGTATCCTGATCGGGCTGTATTACTAAACATGTTTAAAAAGTATTGAGAGTAAATATGATCATCCACTGATTGTCTTAAAGCCCCTCCTTCCCCGCCTCAGAAATGGTGATTTTCGGTCAAAACATCGGTTTTGAGATAAACACATGGGAAGATAGCCTGCAGTGTCTACTTTCAGAATCTGTATCGCTTTTGGTTACAAAAGTGATTTTTCGTGGATTTTGAGCAAGTTTTCTAGGAGCCTCGAAAAACCAGGTCTTCATAATAGCTTTTTCCTGGATTCTTATGCAATTAAAATTTTTCTTAGTTTGTATTGGTCTAGTTTTTTACCAAGTTAAGGATTTTTAGAAAATCCGGAAGGAGTTTTTGGAGATTGTTGGTTGCCTGGAGAACCATTAAAGACTTAATTGAAAAATCAGCGCTAGTCAGACCATGTAGTTAGGTGTCCAGCTTAAAACAAAACAAACCCGAACTCTCCAGCTTGAAGTATATTAACAAATCTTAGGAAACATTTCAGCGTCCTTTTTGGACCTTGATCTCGGGAAAACTCCTGAACGGTAAGACTTGAGACAAAAAAATTTTTCATTCTCGTAACTCATTAAGCCAAACATTTATGGAAAGTTTCGCCAAGATTGGATGTACGGTATCGGAGATAATTTCTTAAGTGTGGCATAAAAGTCTCTTTCAGTAGACTAAAGTCATAACATGTGAAATGATCATTCTAGAATATTAATATTCTAAGCTACGATCTCAAGACCCCCCCATATGTAGAGAAATTTTTGAAGAAAATTTTGTTTTCCAACTTAAAACTTTTGTTTTTCGACTGAAGATGTCAAATTATCATTACGTTCTCATGTAATTCTATGTATTAGGCTATGTATTTTAGCTAAACTCTTGTATTTTTCACTAGCATTTTGTGGGTTTTCAGGTAAATTAAAAAAGGAGAACCCGTACTCCACCCGACAACTTCGTACTCGTACCCAACCTTCGGGTCGGATCGGATACGGATCAGATTGCTCATCTGTAGTGAAGGTTTTTAGTACTATATTAGGCTTCATTCGCGAGAAAGACGTTGTTTTTAAAACATTTACTGAGCTTTACAGTACACCGCAGATAAAATAGAGTATATGTTGATATTCTGAAATAGTTTGGATGGGTTTTGACCGAGTTATGAATTTTTTAATATTTGATGAAAATAGTCAAAAATGGATTATTTCACCTAGTATAGGTTTTCACTCGGTCCTTCCATTTTATTTTGAAAACTAACATTGTCATGAAATTTAACATAGTCGATAACCTATTTTTGGAGATGGTTCTAAGGTTGTCAGACCTAATCGGACAGAGATAGATAGGTCCCAGCAATATTGCCAAAAATATTTTGGCTTCGGTACCTGGTAACCTCTTCTTTTTTACGTATCAGGCACACCACCTGGAAATCCGATTCGTAAAAGCTCCCACATATCAACCGCCTCCTCTACAAATTGTTGAAAACTGCAGGTCTCTATCTCTCTTCGTTCTGAGGTTATTCCAAAAATAACCATGGACACTGTATTTTGAAATGGATAGTAGGTTGTCGTCATCCGATACTTTGGAGATTCCCATGAATTTATATGCACCTTTAAGTGCCTTCTCTGATGACAGTTTTGGATTCCAACACTCACCTTTTATTTTTGTCCAAACGAAAGTTTTTTAAAAAATATCAAAAACGAATATATTTTATATCCCGATCAAAATACGTGATTTTTGATCTAATTTTTATGCAGTACCCCAAGCGATGCATATAGTCGACTCCCGTGGAATCTGAATAAGTTTTGAAGCCTCGTTCAAATGGCATTGTCCGTTTTTTATTTGGTTACGCCATGGTGCCGTTTAAATATGTTACACGAATCAATGGTTTATCGAACCCCCAGAAATTACAATGCATTACCAATTGAAACTCGAATGACTTTTCGTATAGGGAAGTTTAAAACGTGTTTATCGCTTAAACAACAGCCGATTAAAATACTATTAATTGACAACAGAAATATTGATAATATTTTTGTTTTAATTAACCACATATGCTGTTGTGAAGTATAGCATATCAAACTCTTACTCCCTAACCCCCATTCTAAAAGTCACATGATCACTTACACAACCTGACATGATTCCCATTTAATGCTATTGAAAGTTGTTAAAAAGTAGAATCATTCTTTCATTTCTTTTATTTACTAATGTTGTTCGTTAAAATTCTTATACACTACTCGCTATAGACTTGCCTACTAGAATAGTGACGTTTGTTAAACTGTTGTTGTTGTCATCAAATAAATTTTCTCTTTGTTAATGTGTATTTTTCCGGGAAATGTGAAAGTATTGAAGCGGGAACCGCCCCAAGTGTTCCCCAGCTCTTCGTCGAAACACATATAGTATCGCTGATGCTGATTTCGAATATCATAGTCGGAGCGGCATACAGGCCCTAAGAGATCCAGTTTTTCAGCAACTCTAAAAAATAACCAAAACCTTTCTTAATAAGACCTGACTGTAGCCGATTTTCTGGAACACCAGCTTTTCAGACAAAAAATAGCCACAACGTTTCTTAGTGAGGCATGATTGTAGTCCGCACATTTCTGATTAAAATGAGACATCTCACAGCTTTACACGACCTTTCTTTGCAAAGTTATAGAGTTTGCAAGAAAAGCCCTAAATGTTCGTTGTCAGCTCAAAGCTACAGAAATAAGAAGAAATTAATTTAGGGCTTTTCTTATGAATTCTATTGCAAAGAAAGGTTGTGTAAAGCTGGAGATGACTCAGTTTAATCAGAAATGTCTGGGCTATAGTCAGTTCTTATTAAGGAAGGTTTTGGTTACTTTTTGGAGTTTCTGAAAGTGGTTCCTCAGAAAACCGGATCTCCGGGATCTCGTATGCTGCTCCGACGATGGTATTCGAAATCAGCATCAGCAATAATCTACGTGTTGTGTTTCGTTTGTTTAATTCTTTTTCTTAACTTACTACAGAAAAATGTTTGATACACATCTTGTAGAGAATTTGACAGCGCATCTTTCGGAAATGCAATTAGGTCTAAAAGTTGAGAAGAAAAAAAATTATAGTCGGAAACCTGAGAAGGTCATTCTCTATGCGATACCACTGTCATATGCGGTACACATATGACACCGGCTCATATGATGAATCATACATACTTTATTCTTCAAAATAAAGATTTTATTAACGACAGCATATTAATTTTGTAACATTTAGTATAATTAGAACATTTTTATTAGTTGTAAATATCAAAACAAAATAAACAGACTAGAGTGATTAACCGACGTTTGAGCGCCCGACATTTGAGCGCCGACATTTGAGCGACCGACAGTTGAGCGACCCCGACATTTGAGCGACCGACATTTGAGTGATAACGACCGTTCAGCACCAAGTGCTCACCCTCATCCCCACTCAGTCTCACCCGCCCTTACCCTGCACAGCCTCACCCTCAGATCTCCAAATAATTCAGTTCATAATCGGACGGCAAAAAAATTATTCTGATCATCGTTTTCGAAGTGAATAATCATTCGACTTTCCTGATCGGCAAAAAGTCATATTGAAAAGTGTCTAATGTCGGAGTCGCTCAAATGTCGGGCGCTCAAATGTCGGGCGCTCAAACGTCGGTTGACGGACTAGAGTGCATGCGTCGAGTGAGTTAATTAAAAATCTCCATTTAACATGGTGTCTACTCTCTGAGCACAAATAATTAAGTTGAATAAAGAAAGCTGACACACTTGCTTGGCTTATTATACTTTTAAAACTAAAAAAAGCTACTAAAACCCAAACTTCATTTCCTAAAAAGGACAAAATAAGGTGAGGTTCAAAGCGAGAATCGAATCTGCATCGTATGCTTTGTACCACTAGACCATCGAACCATTACACCTACTTTACTATTTTCTATATTAGACGTGATTTACATCAGGTATGCATAGAACACGGAATGGTAATTCATATTCAACAATATTGCAAACTTGAACACTTTGTAAGCAGTCGTCCGAATCATTAAACGGAATTTACTGTTCGATACAGTACTGTTCGTTCTAAGTTTATCTATTATTATTTATCTTGTCTCGGACTGATATGTGCCGGAAACACTGGCAAATGATGTGAAAATAGTACAAAACTACGAGCAAGAGCGGCTACTAGATATGCCATTAGTAACTGAATAATTCAATTACTAATGGTATATCTAGTAGCCGCTGTTGCTCTTAGTTTTTTACTGAAAATATTGTCCCTAAGAAAACAAGATGTCAAAATGCTTAACAAGTTCTTTCTGAAGAGAAAAAAGGTTTGATTTGTCCGCATTGATCATCAGATAGGTGAACTGCTCATTGAAAGTTTGTCATATTATGAATGAAACGGCATCACTAGTTTACTAATTTCGTCAATCGTTTGTTGAACGATTGTCAAGATAAACAGAAGATGCTGATTTATTATTTTCAACTGGCATAACATTTTTGCCAGTGACACAGAGATTGTTCTTGTGCGAAAAATCAATGAATAATACACTCGAACTCTATTTTACCTTATTTCTTGAGAAACGACTAGTTTTTTCTTGAAAATCATCGAACTGAAAGGTCATTTTAATACGTAAATGGCCAGCAGAGTTGGACAAGTTAGAGATTTTAGAAGTCACTAAAACAATTGTCAAGTCAAGTCAAAGCTAGAAGTTTTTTCCTCCAAGTCAAGTCTGGTTAAAAATTAGGTAGAACATAAAATTTGCTAGCGCCTTTTGAGTGAGAGACAGTTTTTATAATTTCAGAAATTCTTTTTCATGGTAAAAATACCTAATTTAAAGGAAAATCTCTTACTATAAATGACTTGACTTTTATTCGGAAATTTTTTACCTCGTTAAATTGATCGTTAGACCTACGAATATCTCAAAGAAACATGGTAAATGTTTTTCCAATGCCAGGTGCACCAGTTGATCCTATATTTCTTGGGATTTCTCCAAATTTAATATGCTCAACTAAAGTAGTCGTGGCTCGTCTGCACCGTCACTACATACTTTTTAATGTTTTGTCGGTCATGCTATGAAAACTTTTATTAGTATCGTTTTGTGCACTACCATGAAAAGGTTGTGCGACTGTAATAAGTCCTCGACAGCAGACTTGGTATAACAAAATATTTTCTGTGGTGAATTTAATCCTTCATTGCATTGTTTGGAGATGTTTTTCGATAGCGACATCTTATAATCATCTGCTTCTGATCAGTTGGAAATTTTCAAGTAATAATTTCTTCGTTCATATAGAATAGCGTGGAGTAAAAAAACGAAAACAACGTACCTTTACCGTTTTTTTCTTTCTTCGTACGCAGTCAGCCACAACAGTAGGAAAATAAAAAGTTTCTATATTAACCATCATTAACTGTTTACCGTTCT
>CAJNOQ010008394.1:0-11240 GCA_905250885.1 Didymodactylos carnosus | reverse complement strand
AAGTTTTGCACGAATACACTTCTGCTCAAAATTTCGTTCCTATGACACTTAGTTGGATATGATGAAATAGTATAGAAAAATGCAGTTTCATTTTCTCTATCTTTCTGTAAAAAAAGAATTTCGTCGTCACCAATTAATAAGGAAATAAGATAGGGACGACATTACTTTTGGATACCCCTAAGTACTTTTGAAGAACAAAAGTGTTGTTCTTCAGATTGGCCGTACCCCTCGAACGGCTTTTTTCATCTGCATGCGATATAGAATAAATTGTCTGGAACTAATGAATTATCGGAGACAAATTGTCTAAGGCAAAATGTCCAGAAACGAATTGTCCGAGCCAAAGTGTTCGTAAGACGAAATGTCGTGGAACGATTTGTCAAAGACGAATTGTCTTGAATGAAATGACGTAGTACCAAGCGGTAGACTATGTTTATTTTCATCTTTTATGCCGACCAAAACGTGTTTTAGATAAATGATAATGATTTTGTGGTTTCCAATTTTCCAAATAAGACAGAAATGCTAGTAATTTCAAGTGATTGGGATCAGTCCTTCTTTCAAGATGTAACGGTGGCAATGCCAGATCATCACTCTCGGAGATTATTGGTCTTGGTATATCTCTAATTTCCAGGGAATCTTCTTCTTCACTTTCCCATCGTGCATATGATTGTGTAGTAGGTTTTCGTTTTACACGATTCAAATCGTTTTGTAAAGCATTTTTTAATAAAGGATGACGATGATAACGATTAACAGCTCGAGGAACTAAAAGAAATAATAGATAATGTAAAACATGTATCATGTATGCCGTTTATAGTTGATAATGCTAAGGTGAACAGTGAAGAAAAATAACATAACTACATAATATGAAATTAGTATAACTTACGCTGTTGGAAAGAATTATCTTTCCATGTTAAACTCTTCGTTGTTGTTAATGATAAAGTAATTAATGTAAGAAATAGTGGAACTAGATAATAATAATAGTTCATCGAAATGTCAATATTTATTCAATCACAAGAAACTAAAAGAGAAAAAGACAACATGAAATCTAATACAGTTCAAGGTTAAAAAAAATTCAATTTCTGTCTAGATATTGACTGATGATAAAAATGCTTGAAAATCATGAGAGGAATAAAATATAAAGTTTGTGTGAATATAACTGCCTACTAACTTTTAGTCACAAATTCTTCTGATATAAATGGTAATAAATAATATTACCAAGAATTAAACTGTTTAACACGAAAAAGTTTATCAGAAAAAATAAATGTTAGTAGGAGTCTTTTATCTGTGAATCAAGCATGAAAACTTAATATTTTTTGCCAAATTTATGGTTTTTATTGCTATTTACTGTTGTTGCGACAGAACCACGTGTAGTGACAATATTATTTTACGTCATCAATCATCTACCTAGATACATAGACACAATCAATAAATACTTAAGAGATATCATCTATTTTTACATCATGCTATATTTGTAAAACAGAAAATTAGAAATGCTGACTCATGTTTTGATGTAATGGAAGAAAAAAGAGCGTCCACTTTATGAATTGCATAATAACGTCTAATAGAGATGTTGTCTTTTGGTCTGAAAAATATTTACGTGTACATCATGATGATTAACATTTTTTTTGGAACAGAAGCATATGTTTTTAGTCTGAATCTGCAAAAAAACAAATTTTTCTTTCGCCACCGAATATATTGCAGTTAGTATCTTATAGATTTTAAAAAGATGGGATCATAATCCAAAAGCGAAACAGTTGACATCAGAACGTCAAGAATCAATTATTATGAACAGATTTAATTATAAAGGTTCTACTATTAACAAAAAACAAATTTTAGTACAAAATTTAATTTTGCATAACCACAATGAATATCAAATATAATACATTGAGTTAGTTGTTGTCACGACGTCCTAGTTTTGAGTTTGAGATGTTACAATTTGAAAGAAATCAGTATCTGAAGAACGTGTATATCACAGTGGGAAACAACGTGGACATTTGGGGAAAAAACGAAAGTGAGATTTTTCAAGATTTAAATATCAGCTTATATATTTCGCCAGACGCTCGATCTTTTTGACATTGGAACATTTTTTCTAAATACCATCATAAATGAGAAATCGCTAAGCAAATTTCTGTCGAAAAATAAAGTGATGAAGACAGCAAATTTATTTTTATCAGAACACAACACGATATCCAGAAATAAAATACACGGTTTAAAACTAGACCTTTCAGTCTATTCACGCGTAAAAATTTTTTTTTGTAGGACGCATTGAAACGGAAAAAATCGATTTTCTGTTTTTGCTAAGTGTTTTCCAACGAACACCCCGTAGTATAGTGCGTTTTTCCAAATTTCCCGAACTCCAAACTCGATCGAAACTGTCAGAAAATATGCTTCTCGGTACGTTGCATCTATACAGTTATCATAAAGATGCATAAATGTTACTGGACGGAGTTATAGGTTTTCCAAAAAACCGAGTTTTTTTTGAAGGTTTCTCCGTTTTTCTCTGTTCTAAAGCAGTTTTTCTCAAAGGAAGCAACATATTCAAAATCAGTGCCAAAAACTGCATCGAAAGATGTGTGTTTGAGATATTTCTGAATAAAAAATGTTTCGATTTAGTGTAATGTGACGGTTTCAGCGTATTGACATAGCAATTTTGACTTGGCACATGGATCTGTGCTAGAAAAGCAATGCGAAAGTCTCTAAGCACTGTTTTTATAGGATTTCGTATACGCTCTTTTCAATGACGCAATCGTCAAGCTTTCAAAGTAGATCTGTCCGGTTTTCCGGAGATCTGATCTCTGAAAAACCAGTTCGAACATACTTCTGAAGCTTGAAGACTGCGCCATTGAAAAGAGCGTATACGAAAACCTATAAAAACAGTGCTTAGAGACTTTGATACCGTTTTTCTAGCACATATCCATGCGTCTAGCCAAAATTCTCCACTATGTAGATAAGTATTGTTAACCCTTTCGGGACGGGTGGTACACCGTATATACCATAGTCTTTCGTTCTGTTGTGACGTGTCGAAGCATATGTTTTCTTGCCTTTTTCCATAGAACATACATATTTTTCAGTTTTTACTCTTTCCTCTTCTTATGGTATCTTCTAGTAAATTCATTCCTTTTCACACTTTTATATATTCAGCGGTTGAAATGAATGAGAGATACATTAGAAGAATCGCCGAAATCACAACCTAGTTCATTTCGTCACAAGTCGTCCTTTCGCAGAAAAACCACTTCGACTGACGTCTCGTCATTTTCCAGCACTAACTGGCGGAGCAAAACGAAGGTGTATTGTATGCAGGTCGACTGTCAAGTGACCAAACAAACAATCTCGTACCCGATACGAATGTTCAGACTGCAATGTAGGCTTGTGCATCCCGAATTGTTTTGCGACTATCACACTCTAAAGTCATATTAATAAACTGGACTGAAAACTAGAATCAATTGATTCTTAAAAACTAATTTTTGTACCTTTTTTCAAAAAGAACTTCCCCGTCCTGAAAGGGTTAAGGCCCCCCCCTCAGAAATGGTGATTTTCGGTCAAAAATTCGGTTTTGAGATACGCATATGGAAAGATAGGCTGAAGTGTCTACTTCCAGAATCTGTATTGCTTTTGGTTATAAAACTGGCTTTTCGGGGATTCTGAGCAAATTTTTTTCAGAGCCTCGAAAAAACGGATCTTCAAATAATGGTTTTTTCCTGGATACTTATGCACTTAAAATTTTTCTGAACATACAGCTTTGTAGATCAAACGTTCCTGATCAAAGTAAGACCTCGCACAACTCTGTATGACCTTGCATTAAAACGTTACAGGCATTTTCCTAGAAGTTCTAAAATCGAGTATTTCATACTGCGTTGAATACAGCGTTTTCACTATATAAGAGTTACACCCGAAGGGCGTCCCAAGATTTTTAATAGCGGTTTATCGTAGAGAGTTCATTCTTTTTTTGTTTAAAAGAGGAAAAGAAACTACATCGACTGACCGGCGCCGATTTTTGAATTAGGTCTTAGCTTTTTGTCGAACGGAGAACTTTTAGAAAACCTGGAAGGCTTTTTCGGGTTTTGGAGGTTGTTGGTCGCCTGGAAAATCAATAAAGGCTGAATTAAAAAATCGGCGCCGGTCAGTCCATGTGTCTAGTTTGAGATAAAACAAATCGGAACTCTCCAGCTTGAAGCATATTAAAAAATCTTCGGACGCCGTTCAGGGTCCTTTTTGGACCTTGATCTCTGGAAAACTCCTAAATCGTAAGACTTGGAGACAAAAAAAATTTTTCATTCCCGTAACTCATTGTGCCGAACATTTATGGAAAGTTTCGTCAAGATCGGATGCACGGTGTCGGAGATACTTTCTGCGGGGGGGGGCTTAAGCGATTTGGGATGGAGAGTAATATATCTATATATCTATATTGAGAAGCTTGTGTGGACGATAAGTGTTGAAAAAACTATTCAGAGTCGATAGAATAGTTCGAAACTGTTGATAAAATAAACTTTTTTGTAATTAGTAATAAAATAATGAATCTTCTTACCTTAGTTAGGATATTTCTGAAATGGTATTGAAACATACTTGAGTATATAACGAAATAGCGTCTGTTCTAATCAGATCGTTTAAGACTGGGGGAAAGGAATCGTGTGGGGTTTTTCTATTATTTACATATTTACTTATATGAATATCTACATCATCATTACAACACGTTTGGCGTGCAAACATGACTAATGTTCTCTTTTCGTCAGATGAGACACTCCCTCTCACAACTCGATTGGTCAAAGAATAAACAATTCATTTCTGTGCGAAGGCGATAGTAAGTTTTTCTAGGATTTTTATAACAAACTAAAACTTTCCAATAAAAAGAGATTTATGGTTACGCAATGATAAAGGGAATACGTATTCGGTACAGTATCATCCATACGAAATAAAAATATTTTAATTATTAATCACTACAACGACGAACAGAGTAATACTCTACCCTTTGCAGCAACCCTTGTCTTCATTAAGTTTATAATGTATAGCCTACTTGTACCACAATCTAACTTCAGTTACTACTGCATGATCTGTTCGATTATAGTAATTGATCTAGATTTCGACGTAAGCAGGGTCCGACTTTTATTTATCTCGATCTATACTGATATGACTGACATTCTTATGAATTCGCCGACTCCTATGTCAACATTCTTTCTCCTATTTTATAACATTTTCTATCTCATCTTTGTTTATTTTGGTACAACCCTCATAAATACGACATACTTTTGTTATGTTTCATTATGCAAAAGAATGCGAAGGTAGTCTATGGAATTTCTCACACAGAGCATCATAAAATTGAGAGACTGGTTGAGTTTTGAGTGTTTTCTAAATATCTTCGAAGAAAGAATTTTTATATTCTTTAGTTTTTATTCGGTCAATAAATGGTATCACTCACTATTTGACTTAATATATATCTCACATTATGTTTTTAAAAGAAGACATGAGTGAAGTGAATGAAAGTACTTGAAAAACGATGAATTTATAGCATGTCATACGTGATTTTTTCGAAATTTCTAATTTTTCTCCTGTAGCCAGCCATACCTACATCATTGATGTATACGAAGATAATCTATTTCAACTTATTATTTATCCAAAATCAACTATATAGACTACTGCAAGGTTAAGACTACTTGGACTACTGTCTGAAGGTTAGGAAAAATAACTATCGTTTTATTTTATGAACGCTACTGTTACACAAAGAATACTAATTTTTATGTTCACTATATAATACTCATGTTCTTATGTATTCTCACCTTTTAGAAATAAGCATCACCACCATACAGGGGCTCGGGGTTAGTCAAGGGGGAAAAAACATACTTCTGCACTTCTCGGTACTTCTCCGTACTTCTTGATACTTCTTCGTACTTCTTCGTACTTCTGAAGTACGAAGTACGAACCAGTTCGTACTTCGTACTTCAGAAGTACGGAGAAGTACAAAAAAGTACGAAGAAGTACGAAGAAGTATCAAGAAGTACGGAGAAGTACCAAGAAGTACAGAAGTATGCTTTTTCCCCCTTGGGGTTAGTTCTACTGCGATTAAAGAGGGGTGAGAGAATATTCTGTTTTGGAATATTGTTGAAATCTCCAAAATTTTTGTCTAGAGCTAGTTATCTTTAGGTTCTATGCTTTTCGAAACTAATAAGAATTATCTAGCACACAATATCCGTTTCTGGAAATTTTCATCCTTTCAGCTTTCCATAATTTTTACTTTTCATCCCTACAGCTTCAGACTCCGTCACATGTGCCTGAAAACATATGGTTAGAGAGTTTTTAGTTAGCCCACTACCACGTTCACAGAAAATATTGTATAATTCTATTCACACTCATCTCCTTCCCCTTTCCTCGCCTCCTTAAGTGTTCTTAAAAATAAAGGTGAATCAAACTGATAAAAAACCAAAAACATTTTGTGAATGTGAAGCATATGACATATAATGCAATCAAACTGCCTGTGAACATGCACAATTTGCAACTTTTCAACTGTTCCATCCTTCAACTTTCCATCCAACTTTTCACCCTCACCCTCAAACTACTATACTCTTGAAGACATAAATTTCTCCCTCATTCTCACGAAAAATCTACAATATGAGAAAACTAAAATGTCTGGATATTCTCGAAAATAAAATAGGTCACAATATCTCAGAACGACAAAAAGCTTTATTTTAGCCTTTCACACAATACACTATCCTTTAGCTTTTAGACATCTTTGCAGACGATTAAACGCTGATATACGAAGATATCGAACTTGCATAGATGTATACTAAGTGAGTATTCAGTATATGTTTGAATTACAAGGTGGTCTGATGGTTTAAATAATGGTGACCTACTTCGTTTATCCATTACATATTATTCAAGAAATAAGCAAATTTATTCTACTTGGTAATAGATAATAGTCCATATAGTCGATTTTGGATAAATAATAAGTTGAAATAGATTATCCTCGTATACATCAATGATGTAGGCGTGGTTGACTATAGGAGAAAAATTAGAAGTTTAGAAAAAATCACCCATGATGTGCTATGAATGAGGTATTTTTCATTGAATGGATAAAAAGTTTTAGTCATGCGATGTACTATAGTGAAAATTGGTTCCGTGATTTCCGTATTCGTTTAAATCTTATCTTCATAATGATAGTGGTAAGAGAAAAAAGAGCAGAGAGCTAATTAAGAAGGAAACCATTAAATTGGTGGAGTTTAAGCGTCATCAAGCTGAATTTGAAATTAAAGTGGTTTAAGCATTTTCAATAGCAGCAGATCGGAAGGGACACTATAATTATGTTGAAGTAACATCACTAGTGAAGCACAACACGTTTTTCGCTACATAGTTCAGATAAACCATTATTTTTACACAAAAAATTCAATAATTTTCGTCATTAAATAATAACAACCGGATGTGTACGGTTAGTTTGTTGCATGAAGAATCGTTTGGTCTAGTCAAACTTTTTATCTTGAAGCAGATTTTATTGAAGAACGCTGTGCTAAGTGTCAAAAAAAGAAGGGAATCAACTACGTACGAACGTCGGTTCATGACGAAAATGTTGAAACAACTTATAAAGATATATGATCAGCATATTAAGATTTTGGTTGATTGATTTGCTTTTGCGCTATGCTTTATTCGAATGCGCAGTCTATACTATGTTTCGGATCAGTATTAGCGTACAAAAATATCTTTCGGAGTCTTTTAGTATACATTAGAAAAAATATGTTCCGATATTGAAAAGTGGCAAGAAAACACGCTGTTTTGGCAAGTTTGATCAAAGAATAATCAGAAGTTCCTGAATGGACGGTACCTTGATCTCCTATACATGGGATGTCTTTGTAAGTCGATTGCACTATAGTGTAATCAATTCACTTTTTAGTCTAAATATAGAATTACCCGATGCTACTATGTCAATGAATAGATTTCAAAGAGACATTGTAGGCAGTGAGCGATCATGAATAAATATTTGTCTACGATTGTATCGCACATGAAAAACATTCTCTTTTCACTTCTTCATCATCACACGTGTCCTAGATAAAATTTTTTTCATAAAACTGATAAGATTCTTATGAGTTTCTTATATAAGACTGTTTAGGAGTTCCCATCGGTAGTCGTAAGTATCTAATAACAAGGAAGAAGGAAGAAGGAAGAATATCCCACTTTGCGGCTACCGTTACCGGTGTAGCGTGCTGCTAAATGGCAGTTTCAATAGCCCGATATTTTCCCTGCAGTTGACAAGCCTCTGAATTGATTATCCATCTCGTTACTAGTCATCAACCACAGCAAAAATAACAAAGATTTTCCAAAAACGCTTACAAGGATACAAAAAAATTACTGAATTGCCCCACATTACTCCATTCTTTAAAACTGTGTGTTTATTATATACTTGCTCTACTACAAAACAAAGTGGTGAATGAATAGAAAGCCGATTGGTCGTTGACTCGAGCAGTTTTTAAAAAAAATAAAATATCGATGAAAAATCGCAACTTCTTGTAAATAGTTGCCGGCTTTTACGAACATCGCGACTTGCTGTCGAGTTTTAAGCGTATCGCGAGATGTCATCAAAATTCAAGCGTCTTTCTTAGCATGAGTCGTATTTAAAAAAGAGAGTACAGCGGCTCGTGATAGAAAAATGCAAACTAATCTACAGAAGTGTTTTTTTGGCTTAAAACTTAACCGTTTGTAAGTGTAAATGCTACAGTCTTTGAATAGAATTTGTTTCTCTGATCTGAACGAGCAACAAATATGACAGATTAGTCTGTAGATTCTAAATATATTGACGAATGCTTCTTAATTGCACTTCACAGATTCCAAAGCTTATTAAGATTTTTCTGAGAATGCTATAAATGATTTAGTGATTAGAAATATCTTACATGTGATCTAATCCTTAAGACCTGATAAATTATTCAAAAAATTCCTACAATACGTGATTCTTGCAAACACATAAGAACTCTCTTATTCGACTCAAAAGATTTACTTGAATAAACTTAAATTTGTGAGAGTTGTCGCTTGTTTTTGTCATCAAATTTCAATAAAAAATGCACGTAAGAAACGAAACAAAATAAGTGCTAAAAATGTCCTCATTAATTGAGTTCGGTAAGTCATTTTACAAAAACACAAATCTATTTATTAACTGGCTAAACATTCTTAAATTTTTTAAATATTCTCTTTAGTGCCCATTCCAAGTCGTCGAGATCAACGTTAATTGGTCCCGCATAATTTCCAGTTCCTTTCACTAACCAATAAGTCAGATTTAAATGTGAGGCGATCTCAAAATACATTTCTGGTAATTTCATTCCACTTGAATATCCTATTTCAACGATATCTGTTCCATCTGGTTTGCACCACATCACATTAAAGAGACCAGCACCATGTGGAGCAATAACGAGACGAGCACGTTTAAATAATTCGATATGCTCTTTCAGATGGCCTTCAGCAGTAAATATTGAGATTTTAAATTGAGGTTGTGAGTGTTCTTCTAATAACTTTTCAATTAAATCAATTATTTTATCGTGATTATTAACACGTCTTGCTCGTTTTGTTCGTTTAATAACGACAATTAAATTCCGTTGTTCATCGGGTAACTCTCGTTCAACAATGACTCGATGTGTAAGTATCATATCTGTTCTATCGTGAAGATATTTTTCATATAAATAACATGGAAGATAAGGCCATGAATCTGTTTGATAAACTACTTTTGCATAGTAGATGTTAGTTGGATCATACTGAACAATATGTTCACGTTTAATAATTTGGCGTTCAATTAAAATATCGATAAATTGATCGGCAATTCCACCTTTGGCTACTAATAATTTAATCTTGTTTGATGTTAATGCTAATAGGCGAAGTAAGTGTGGTAATTGTTGCGGAGCAAAATGGCCCGGTGCATTTAAGTACATACCCAATGAGTTCAATAATTCATCATGGTATTCAACCTTCAAGTTTGGATGAGGTATTATTAAGGAATTATGACAGGTTTTAGTTGAATAGCGTTGAAAACGATATGTTGCTAATTTAGTATACACCGTTCCAACCACATCTTTATGACATAAACCATTATCAATAAATGCATTGAAGATAGCAATAGTGACGACATGAGTAGTGCCTAGAAATAGACAAAGATGACTAATAATCACTTTCTTTTAATAATATTCAATTATTCTTCTGTAAGTTTTATTTCTACCTTTCTCTACCTGGTAATCGATGAGATAATTCTGTTGAGTTAAACAGGCATGAATGCCAAGTATTGACTATATTTAATTCTTGACATGTGGATGAAAAATTTCTAGATAATGGCATTGGGTGTAATAATGGATTTTGTAATTGAACAAAATCTTCAACAATAAAACCTTGTTTTGGATAAGAACTCAAATACTGTTTAACATTATTAACAACAATAGGCTGTTGATCATCATCATCATCTTTATTTTCATTACTATTTTTTATTTCTAAATATTTCTCATAATCTCCATTTCTATACCACGTCCAATCAAATAGTTCTATCAAATTGAATTTTTGAACCCAGTCAGATATAAACGTTGCATTTGTGTTAAGAACACTCGATCTTGATTGGTAATATTTTTTATGATATATTTGAGATGGATAATATATACATGGATCAATGTCTGAAGTTGTTGTCACGTAAAGCAGAAGTATAATAAAAAAACAGGTGAAAAGAGTTAAAAACGTTCTACTGTTAAGACGTGCTCGACGAATTTTCCAGTAATAGGTCATAAATTAACAAAGTAGAATCTGCAACGCTAAAATAAAACAGAGAGAATACACACAAATAAATATGTTGCATTATAAATTTGGACGAAATACAATTATGTCAGCTCTAACTGAGAACTCTGTTAGAAATAACAATTTTCAATCGAAATATCAATTTTTAGAAAAATGGAGGGTGTTATGACTCAAAACCTTCTCTTTCAATTTTTTTGCTTTAAAAACATGTTTTCATGGATTTTTAGTAAGATTAACATCGACCATGAATATAAACTTTGTCTTGTATTAAAACACTTTTTTAATATATTGACTGCAGAAAGAGAAATGTTAAAAGCTCGCTTAGGGAGGATTTTAAAATTCTTGCCGTTCCCTCTTTGGCTCTGCCGCGGCACAACGGATTTATTTTAATGACCTTTCGATATATTATCAGTTTCTTTTGATCTATGTATACGAATACATAGAAGTTATTTTGATACAAAAATTTATTGAATTCGCTTTACGATTTTTCCATTAAAGAATAAAGC
>CAJNOQ010008393.1:0-11240 GCA_905250885.1 Didymodactylos carnosus | reverse complement strand
GTCAAATGCTTACCGATGTAAACATTTTTAACACAATCATTTAATGAGTTTCTGATTGTCGACGCATTTGCCAGGATCGACGACCGAACAGATAAATCGTTGAAAGAGACACCAAGAAGTGGTGGCCAAGCCCACCTTCTGTTGTTTATCGCTATAGCTCCCTTGACTACAGTAATCGATCCAGGACGTTAGTTCCCTTTAGGTACAAATAGTAGCTCCAAGGAGCCAGGATCAATGCGAATTTATGTGGATAGCCTCTCCTTGGAGCTAAAAGGAAACAACGGATCTCCAGGGTCATACAAAACAATTGTCTGTACGCAAAATATGCGATAGTCAAGGGGTACTGCATGGACAAGCCACCCATAAGCGAGAGAAACATAAAAGAAGCATTAATGCATTTCTACCGACCATACGTAAAAGACAACTAAGACAAAGTCAGAAACATCATTCTTAAATATGAAGAATTTATGACAACTATAAAACAGGATAATAATAACAGTTAAATTTATTAGAGGGCACCACTTTACAGTGTTATGTAAACTTGAATAAAAAATTTCTCATAAACAGGATTTTTGCCGTTAAAAATTGTTAGAGTCATGAAGAAACAAACCGTACCAAAATAGGTAATCAACCATCAATCATGTACAGGGGCCTGCCCCAAGAATCTGGAGGATTTCCAGAAAACTCTGGATTCTACCGATTTCTGAGTTGTTCCCTATGTGAACCGAAGAATAAGCTTTGTATGCAGCGGCTGGGGATCTGCGGACAATCCTTCAGCATAGACGTAATGATTCCTAGCGAATATGAATTCGAGCAATGTTTTGTCGGCTTTAATGGTGAGTGATGATAAAAGATTGAACGCAAACTATTAGAGTAGTTTTCTATACAAGAGACAAATGTAGAAATCAGCAAATTCTGATAAGATGAAAAAGAGAAGTGCAGGTGATGAACATATAGAATATAGGTGATCTATAATGCAGAATCTGTCTCATCGCTTTCCAAGTCGTGAGGACTCTTTAGAACGCCTCCCGTTGTACGCGGATTGTATCCAGACGCGAAGGACGTTTAGAAATCATTGAAGGGCATAGACTTTTCCAAATGTAAGACTGGTTAAAGCAGGACTCAAGCGAATCGTAGATGAGTGTCACCTGGTTTACTAAGTGCATACCAAAGAGAGACGCGAGCAATGCCTTTGATGTATTAATCAGAGAAACATGATGACTGCATGTAGAGACTAAAGTCAAGGGACCGAGCGAATCGTTGATGAGCGTTATCTTGTTTCTCTAGTTTCTACTGTTTATCGCTATAGTATCCCTGACTTTAGTTCAGCGGTGAATTTAGGGGAGATGCGCTTGGCACGCTCGCACCTCCTTTCCAAAATATTTTCAGAAGAAAAAAAGCCACTGTTAGTACTTTCAGCCGCAAAATCTCAAGCAGTCGCACTCTTCCTTAAAAGTTCTGGATCCGCCACTGCTTTAGCCAAGAGTCTGAATAAAGAGTTATGTTCGTGTGTTCGCAAAACATGAAAAAATGGCCGTCAGATACTAAAATGTTTTAGTATGTGTTTCTTAACTATCAGTTCAATTTTATAGCTCTGGTTTTGGGTTTAATTTGACTTCAAGAGATGAAGGCGGCATGTTTAATGATTTACTACACGAACAAGCTACGACAAAATGTTAAGCTACAGGGTTATTTTCAAGATCACTTTATAGGTTAAAATAGAAAGATGTTTCAGAAGAAAATAAAGTATTACTTTTGTTCTCCATTAGGGTTATTGTACTGAACAAAAAATTCATGCTGAGTAAACTATATCATATGCTGGTATACGAATAACAACAATTGTATAATAATAAAGGAGATAATTGCAAAAGCAGGTAATTCTTTTTACGGTGAAAAAGCTTCTCGTTTTTGCTTTTTTCATTCTTATCGTTATGTATGTATATGCTCCATAATTCAAAACTCACCTATTTCACTAATTTCGCTAACGTTTTTAACAAGATATCCCAATTATATATAATTAGCGTAACTGATTTACCTTCTCAGTCAGCATTCAGATCCTTTTCCTCTCTGAGTAACATACAAGGCAACTGAGTATGGGCTAACTGTTTTTTCAAAATACATGTGTAAAAACAGTAGCAAAACAGCTTATTAATTTCAATTTTTGTGATATTTTTGAATATTAATTAATCCACTTTGCATAATTAAGTAGTTCGAACTACAAAGATTGACACTTTTCGACCTTCCTTACGACTGAATAGGAAATATTTCTCGAATTATTCCTCAGCTTTCACTACGTGTAACCACTCTCTAAGAATCTTTAACTCATCAACTATGTTTTCAATACTTTGTTTTTGTTTATTTTTGAAGAAAAAGAGAGAAAAGTGAAAAGTAAACAACGGTATTCGCACACACCCACATTTAGTTTTAACTGTACATTAACAGAAGAAAATCACTCGTGTACTCCCATAAAGGTAGTTCCGTAGAATAATAAAACAATAGGATCCAAAATAACACTGCACCGGCTACTCAATAAGAAAAAAACGAAACGAAACAAAAAAAAAAAGATAAGAACAACAGAACAGTATAGATGTGTGCGTGTGTATATAAAAAAAGAAAAGAAAGTTTATTCTCATATAATTTTCACATTATACCTTTTCCCTAAAAGTGAAACAACAAAGAGAAAAACAAAAAAACAGAAAACAAGCTAAAACGTGAAAGACTTTTTTTGCTCGTTTCTTTAGCAATCCATAGGTATAATAGCAAGGGGAAAACAAAAACAAGTTTTGAGTGTGTAGAACTGTGTAGATCGAAAGACAAAAAAGAGAAAAACAAACGTGAGTCTAATCACTTTCATTTGAGGTAGAACTAGCGTGCTAATAATTAAGGTATAAAATACACCAGAATGAACCGAACCATAGAAGAAAATTCTAAAAGAGCAATATTCATATTTCAGAACAAGTGTTTGCGCAAGTGTTATTTTATGATGTGCTGCGCGTGTGTATATGCGATCTTGATAATCAGAAGGAAAACTACTTAGGGCTATCCAAAAGTAGTGAGGGAGGTACTATTTTTTCTTATAGAAAGCTTGAAAACTTTTTCTTTTTTAATGAACAGGTAGAGCGTCTTTCGCTCTATTTTTCTATGCTATTTGATCCCTATTCAACTAATATCATAGCAATAAAATTTCGATAAGATCTATTTCTTTCACATATGTGCTGGTAGCATGAACATGAATCCTCGTGAGTATTTTTTGAATAATGTTTAATAGTAACAAGATAGAGAACTGCGATTTTCACCATTGGAAAGAGGAGATGAAGACGCATCGAATCATATATTACTGATTTTTCTAACCTGTTTTTTGTAAGGTTTTTAGTTGACCTTTTAAAGAACAAACCTATCCCGTGAGTTGTTTACAGTGAATTTCCAATAATCAGGTTCACATTCAAACCACTAATCGAAGATCTACAAACTGCGAAAGACTCAGGTGTAAATTTAATTATTTGGGGATAATACGTATTCTAGACGAACCTATACTACGATTTTCGATCAACTTTTCTGTTTTTTCTTTTTTTCATAAAAAAACATTTTTCCGACGGTTAGAAAATTGAATAAAAACACTTCAGAAATCATATTAGAAAAATCAGTAATCTACAGTTCGATCCGTCTTCATCTCCTCTTTCCAATGGTGAAAATCGCAGTTCTCTATCTTGTTGCTATCAAACGTTATTCAAAAAGTACTTACGAGGATTCATGCTATCAGCACATATGCGAAAGAAATAGACCTTATCGAAATTTTATTGCTATGATATTAGTTGAATAGGGATCAAATAGCATAGAAAAATAGAGCGAAAGACGCTCTATCTGTTTATTAAAAAAGAAAAAGTTTTCAAGCTTTCTATAAGAAAAAATAGTACCTCCCTCACTACATTTGGATAGCCCTAAGTAACAGCAACTATCTGAACTTACAGGAGAGTTTTTTTTCTTTTTCCCGTTGTATGGATACGTTTGTCGAACTATTCATCTTTATTCAGATTTCACTTGCTCTTGTCCACTGGAATCACCAGCACCATTCTGTAGCTGATTACTGTTGTTATTATCTGACCCTTTTGTATTCTGGCTGGAATTGTTGTTATTTCCATTGCTGCTGTTATCACCCGCGCTTTGCTGTTGTGTATTTTCATTTGTTTGCTGTTTATTTTTATCAATATTTTCGCTGTCGTTGTTATTGCTCGTCGACTGTTGCTGTTGTTGATTTTCTAAAATGTTCGAAAAATAGTGTTAGTTATTAATGAGTCTCCTTTATACGAAAATTGGATAAAACACATTAAGGAAAGAAATTAGATCTGGAATAGTGCGCGAATTTTTAACATAGAATGGTTAATCTATTGACTTTGAAAAAGCATTCTATATTACATAAGAGCGGCGTGCAAATCGTGGCGTCCTATCAATTATGATAAGTTAATCGATGATTTACTAATAACCCACCATCATTATTGTCATCTTGTTGATTTATGCCGCCGCGTCCACGACCTCTACCTCTACCTTTAAACAAAACAAAGTCGAATGAAGTATATTAAACAAAAAAGATTTTTTCATTGTTCACCTCTTCCGCCTCGTCTTCCAGAACGTCCAAAACCACGATATCCACTAAAATATGGACCATAATAACCTAAAGAAAACAATCGTTTTATTTTATTTCTAAAGTATGTATCATATCCAAAATAAAGAAACGTATCTTTTTACCTCCTCTACCACGGAAGCCGCCTCGAAATCCACCTCTAAAATAACGAATAACAAAAGATTAGTCCTATAAAAAATCGGCAGTTTGAAAAAATCTATTACCGGAATCCGCCACGCCCTCTTCCTCCACGACCACCACGTTCATTAATTGTATCAGTGGCATTTTCGTTAGTCTGTTCACCGTCTGTTGCATTCTGATCTTTATCATTTTGTGCACTACTCTGACGTCGACTTCGTCGACGAACTCTTCTTGATACTTTATTAACCATACCACGAACAACTGATTTGATAATTTGAGCATCAGTTAAATTTTTAGGGGGTGCTAAAAAAGATGACAAGATAAATTCCGTTTTTTCTCTCCTTTCTGTCTATAAGCGCAATATCATGCAAGGAAACAGTCTCTAACCCTAGTATAAAACTCCTGCAAAAGCAAAAGACTTTCGTCTACTGTTGTAAAAGACAAGGAGGCGAAGGTGATATAACACGAAGTGAATATGTAATATGGATAGACTTTAGGCGAAGTAGCATGGCCAATTCGGTGTCATTGCGCATAAAAGTAGAGCAAGAAAAACACTAGAATGGAATGATAAATTTAAAGTACAGGAAAACTTTTTACCCCGCTCAATAAAGTTTGATTTGTTGTTAAGACTACTAGTTGAAAATTTACGATTTGTTTTTACGCGCAGAGATTCTACGATAACAGAAGTGTCAGTCCTGCATGCTAGTGGTTTGGTCGGATTGTTCATGTTCTTTTGTCTTACTGTCATCATTTTCTTTGCCGCTAGTTGCATCTCCACCTTGTGACGCATTTGTATTACGCCGTGAACTATTTCTTTTTCTTCTTGAATTTCGACGTTTCCGCTTAACATTTGCACTGTTGTTTGCATCATTTCCATCTTGTTGTTCAGCATTCTCTACGTGCTCTTCACCATCATCACCTTGTTGACGTCTTCGCCGATCATTATCGGCACGTTCATTTCCATTTTCATTATCGGTATCACGACTAAAAAAAGTAGAATAAAATGAAACAATGTAGAGTATACAAGTGCTCACATTGGTCAGCTCAACAATATATGGTTTCAAGAAATGAATCCGCTAGGCTAAGTTCTTACTTGTTATTATTTCCGCGACCACGTGAACGTCCTCGAAATCCACCGCGACGTCCCCGACCTGCAATTGAATTGAAAGTGATTTATTAAAATAAAATTAATTATTTTATTTGAACGTTACCTCGAAAAAATGGAGGAGCATAACCATATTGATTCATATTATAGTCGTACCCAGATTGAAAATCAGAGCCATAATAAGATGGAGGGTACGATGAATATGAATTATAATATGAATTATAACGATATGTTGGAGGATAACCACCCTGAGCATTCATATAATAATTATAGGGTTGAAATGAACGGTAAAAGCCATAAATTGGCATACCACGAAATCGGCCTCGCCCTATAAATAGAAATGAGCATAAATCTTCACACATACTTACATACTTTTCACTTTACCTCTTCCTCGTCCCCGAAAACGTCCTCGACCTGAAAAGAAAAATTTTCTGAAGTGAACTGTGTGAATATTCTGTGCAAAAACGTGCCTCGTCCACGATTTTGTGTATCTTCATTGTCGTCATTTTGTTCATTCTCATTATGATTATTGTTGTACTCATGATCATTATCTAAATTAAATACACATATCCTTAATTTAAAAATTCGAAAATCGGCCTAGTTTTACCTGAATTATCACCGTCTGAATGTTTTTCTTCATCGTTATTACGATGATCGTCTCGATATACATTTTGTTTTCGATTTGTACTAAAACAGACAACCGTTGAATAAACTGTTTTTGCTACAAAGATAAAAACTTTACACACACCTGTAAACAAAACGTGAGGAGTATTGTTGCCGATGACGATTCTCGTCTAGGTTTTCGTTGGTATTGTTATTTCGATAAGACATTTTATTACCTAAAATTCAAAATAACACATGGAAATCGTACAAAAAAGCACAATACTAACTACTCTGAAATAAAAAATTATTATGTAAAAATCACAAAAAAACGCAACTCTTAAAGCAACACATGATTGAGGAAAAGCGAAGATATGCTGATATGCAAGAGATTATTACAATTAAATAAAACTGTAAGAAAACAGAAACATCTTTGTTCCAACGCAACGAATGACATATCAGGTACGTATTCGATCTATCAACTCAAAGCTTTACGTATACCATACAAAAGTATGAATGTTTTTTTTTAATTTAAGACTGAAAAGAAAAACAAAACTCTCGATGAGTAATCAGATGATAGCTAACTTGTTGTTCATAGAAAATGTCTTAAAAATACAAAGTATAACTGAAACAAAAATTAAAACTGGTAAAAGTCAATAACAACCTTTATAATTGAAAATCCTGTGAGAATATTGTTAATACAACAAGAAAAGACAAGACACGATAACGTTTTCTTCATATCTTCTACATAAATTTTGTCGTGTTCTGTGAATGGGGTGCTGCTCACGTTCTGTGTTGTCTCATTACTATCTCTCGTTCTTTTAAAAATGAACGCAGAACATTCTTCTACAGCCTTTGTTTTTGAATTAACTCTCTCTGCCTATTAACGCAGCTGAAGATTTCGACCTTAGATGGCTTAATGTCAGATTTTAGTGAGGAAGTGAAGTTATTATTCCTAGAGCATCCTCACTATTTCGTATGCCAACAAAAACGTAGTAAGAATACTGACGAATGACTCCGATATTGGGACAGCTTGCTTGGTTTTTATTGTTCATTATTTCCAGAGTACGGATGGAAAAGAAGCTGCAGCAGAAAGAACAGGTTGTATTGTTGGACTCTACCTATAATTGATTATCTATCATGGTTTCTATTAATTAGTAAAAACTTCTGCTGCGATTAATTAATCCTTATTTCCAAATAAAAAAATTTCTAACATTATATCACAAATCATGGATAATTCCAAAATAAGAATTCATTTCTCCACTTAGTTCTATTGAGGTACCGTATTTTGCTCAACATTAGAGATGGTACGTTCCCGTTACTTTACTCTGAAAAGTAACGATTTTTCGTTACTACTTACTAATAACGTGCAATGGAAATTTGTTACTTGTTACCAGTAACGATAATGTATAATGGAAACTTTAAAAAGTAAAGTAACAATAAAACATTCTTTTTGTTGTTTCGACAACTCCTTATTTATTTTGTTAAACATCTCTAACTGATGAAAGATATCTTTTTTTGAAACGGTTCATGTTTCTACGGCAGCGTTTCCCAAATGGGGTTCCATGGAACCTTGGGGTTTCGTGAAGTGAAACCAAGGGTTCCGCCAGAAAAAAATAAGAAGATAAAAATTAATTTCAGGACATAAAAAAAATTACGTAGTCTTAAATAATTTTTGTCAAATATTATGTCAAAATACTACTGGGGTTCCGCAAAGTTTTAAATTTTATGAAAGGGTTCCATGGCTAAAATAAATTGGGAAACGCTGCTGTACGTATCACTCCTATTAAAAAACACATGCTTGGACTGAAATCCCACGCTGTGTGGTTAACACGAGTTCTGTATATTAGAATGTGCTTGTATCACCGAACTAACAAAAATCTATCCTTTAAATCAATGTTTCTATAAGCATCACAGAGCTAACAAATGAATTAACGCGTTATCTAAATCAAGAAAATAGTTTACTCGTTGCTTTTCCAGAAGTAACAAGAGCAATGGATTTTCACTGCGGTTACTGGTAACAGGTAATGGATTTACATTACCCGTTATAGTAACGATAAAGGGAGAGTGCAGCCCTTCTCAATATTCGAAAGATCTAAGATTTTCTTTCTTTCTTCTTACTCATTATCCATCGTTTTTGGAAAACTTCTGGAAAATCTAAATTGTGTGAATATTGGATATAGCAGATTATACAGGGCAAAATCTCTAACGTCTCTAAATGCAATACGTTCTCTCCAGATATGAGCATCTCGTGTTTTAAATGTAAGAGCTTACTAAACTATTAATCAATTATGCATACGAAATACATCGAGAGACCGCACAGTGTGACTGTCTTCTTCTTTATCACTTTTACACCTTCCTGTTGCACTGACATCAATAATAAAAAGGTTGATAGGAATTAGACAAAGAAGCCATTATAACTGTTTCCCACACTTTCACACATAAGTGCTACTTATTTGGGTTCAACTTCAATAGATCGCTCTTATACACACAGAGCAAGAAGTGTGCGGGCCCAAAAACTTTTTTTTGGTAGGTGCCCAAAAAACGCCAAAACAAATTCTAGTGTGTGTGTGAGAAAAAAGGTCCAAAAGTTAGTTTGCTAGCGAAAAATGAAAATTTTCTACTTCCGATAGATTCGTTTGTATGCACTACCATCGAAGTGCGTTCTACATTTAATCTTTGCATACTTATTCTTTTCTCTTCAGAAGACAATGGACACAAAGAAATATAATAACAAAATTTTGAAAAAAGAACAGAGTGGACGTTCTTTACCTCAAGAAAAGAAATAAGAGAACACAAAAAGTTTTGAGAGGCTCGCGTTTTTAGTTGGGAGCGACACACTGAATGGTAAAAATATAATCTATTTAGACGGACAAATATACGTTGACGTACTTAATTTGTTAAAGAGAAAGAGAAAAAGAATGTTCTACTTATTTCACAACAAACGTTTTTTTCCTCAATCTATTATTTGCATTTACTATGACACAAAAAAAGTAATAAATGCATAAGTTTTCCTCAATGTGTCCTTGCATTACTCAAGAAAGTACTCCGGTTGATTTTTTCACCTTACTAACACGACAAATGCTGGAGAAAAAAAACTTTTAAGCAAATTCAAGGGAAGCAAACGTCAAAAAGCAATGTCCGATCGACTCTTTTCTCCTCTACTTCCTTCTTGTCAAAAATACAGTGCTGGGTGAAAGAGAAAACTGACTGTAGCAAACAAATGGTACGATCATTTTCTCTCTGGATTTTCTAATTAATGGATCCGAAGATTTTGACAGTACCTGTGTAATGTTAGTAAATAAAATAAGGCTCGGCAGAATTTTTCTGTAAAAGACGTAATATAAACGTAAGAGTTACAGTAGTAAAATTTTGAAACGCATGGTATATGGTATAGTCTGACTGACTGTTGTTTTTTTTCTCTGAAAACGTGCAGTAACTACCGTAATTTACCGCGTAATATGATTTGTTACTTGTTCCATTGTCTTTTAACGTGTCGGTATCGTCGACTACGTAATATACTCCCGACAGAATTTCAGCTAAAATCCAAGTCAGTGGCTGAAAGAAAAGTTTAACTACGACGTGAGAGACCAAAAACTTCAATCAACCACCTTCCGTCGTAAACGAAGTTGCATTTGTGATTCGAGTTCAAATATTGTAGAGGGCGCAGTCACGAGATGTGTATATTCATTCACTTCTTGTGTGATCATTATAACGAGATGATCATTGAACCGAATGATATCGAACTTCATCAAATATAAGCCGAGAATGTTTAAGCCTTAATCTAGTAAAAGAGAAAGATTTTGTATGCTCATTCTGCTCACTTATACCCAGACATGTGCGCCGCCACACCGATTCGCTTCCGCCGAAGGCAGAAAAAACTTTTGAGGTTAAGCGCCATCGGTGACAACTGTGGTAACCGACGTTTGATAGGAACGAGAAAACGCCTCAAGTTGTTCAGCATAATGAGACTGATATTCAACGTAAGGTGTGTAGGATTTGGATACGATGAAGGAGACAAAATTCAATTCATAACAATTATTTGATACTTATAAAAGATTAAGAAAGATTTTTTAACTTTCTCTTCCATTGACAGAATGTCTATTTTCTTTTCTCATATGGTGAAACTGTTGCATTCAGCGCTTGAAAAAAAACAGCGGCAAGTAGCGTTTTTTCGAAAACATAGTAGCTCTGTGAAGAAAACAAATTTAGCCCTTCATTTCGAGATTTTTCACTCACCGGCGTGAGTGAAAAGTTTGTATCGCCGCCGAAGGCGAAAAAAAGTTATGGAATTAGGCGCCATCGCCGGCGAACATTTGTTATCAGTGCACATGTCTGCTGATGCCTCGCATGTATTTTAAAACTGGTGTGTGGAATGTTCCAGTATATCTACTGACAACAATACATCTCAAACTTCACCGTGCTTAAGAGTACTCCCCGCCCTCTTTTTTCACCTTGTTGCCAAGTGCGGAACACATCCGATTGAGCTCAAATTTATACCAGAGATAGAACATCGAAAAAGAAAATGGATGTATTTTTACCCAGAATTTTCTGAGATGTTCTTATATGAGTTTCCTGGAAAACTCCAGTTTTCATCCAGTCACATGACGACTCCTCGAAAAAATGCTGAAAATCACGCAAAAAAAGTCAGCTTTTTTTACTGCCTTTCAGCATTTTTCGTATATCTTGAGAAGGAAAGCATATTTTTCGGGAAAAAAAATTTAGAACCTGAGATAGGGTCTGAAATATCTGTGGTAAAAGTTTGAGCTCGATCGG
>CAJNOQ010008392.1:0-11240 GCA_905250885.1 Didymodactylos carnosus | reverse complement strand
CAGCTAGTACGCAATTTCAATCAGCATGCAGCTAGATAAATGTACCTTTTAATCTAGTTAATCTAGCTGTAAGTGGGCGCTGCAGCTACTTCTGCAGCTAGATTTTCTCGCTTACTTAGTTTCGCTTGAGTGAGCCTATAAAAGATACAAGAACGAAAAAAAGTAAACGAAAAAAGTACGAGGATCACAACACATGTTTAAGCAGTCGATCAGTAAGAAAAACAGCACTCAGGCACTTTTGACACTATGTGCCTAGGTGACACAACAGCTGGATAAACCTGCTTTAGGCAGATACATAAAAGATAAGAAGCAGTAAATATTATAAAGAAGTTTGCAGTAATTTTAGCAGAGTAATCAGCGATTCTTCTTTCAGCGTATGAATAAAGTTTATGCTTATCCCAAACCGTTTCAACAATTAATGAATAAAGTTTAACCTCCCTACTCTCTTCAACAAAATTGTGGATTCTCTCATGTGTCTTCTGTGTTTTAAACATACCATGGAGAACTTTCCTTTGCGACAAAGTCAGATTTTCTCTTAAAACTCCCCTTGCGGCAAATGAAACATTTAAAAGTGTGTTGGGTTCTAACATCTTCTAGGGTTCTAAGATTCTACTGTTCTAGGATTCTTAGGATTCTTCCAGCATTCCGACAGTTGTTATGATGAGAACGACTCGAGCTTTGTCACACATAAAATGAAAGCCTATCTATCTATTTCACATCATAACTTGACTTCTTCTGTAGTCTAATTTTGTGGTAACAGAAATCAGAACTTTGTCCTCGACTTATTGTGAAGGCTCCAATTCAAACGTCAGCTTTATACAAAGCCGGACGAGGGGTAGACAGGTGGGTGATGAGAGTGAATAACAAAACAACATGCAAGGTGCGCATCGCGGTGGATATACCGGCTTGATATTTGGAATATCTTAAGTGTATTACTTATCCCGGAATGTGTCTATCTAGAATCCTAGAATAGTAGAATCCTAAGAATCCTAGGATCCTGAAAATGCGAAAGTTTTCTTGTCAGGACGGCTCACCTTGAACTACTCAACTGCTGATAATCTGAGTTTGCGGCAAAGGGAAATTCTCCATAAGATCGTTTTAAAGAACTGATAATCACTTAGTATAAAGTAGCGTCTAACTGCAACCGAAACCAGAGTTGTCTAACTTGTAGTTTTAGTATCTCAGTGAGATTTGAATCGATTTTCACCGAATTTGAGACTTTTGTACCTGAAAGTTTCGGCTATTTAACGATCTAAACCTTATTGTAAAACTTCCATGCGAGACTGATCTCAGAGAGATTTACTAAGAATCTCTTCTCAGCATTTAAATGTCTTTCAATTTTTATTAATAACTATAAAAACCAAGAATTAACTTATATTTCGTCTTAAGAACAATGGCGCCGGACAATCAATTCTTATAAATGTACGAAAAGTTTCTAAGTTCGAAAAACATTTTAGTTCTATCTGTGTAGCTTATGACGTCGAATCTGGACTTGTGTTTGAAACTTGTCAGTGCTCAATGTCGAGAGACTGTCTCCCAGTTTTCAAACGTTTTCTACCTTTCATAGTTCTCTAGATCACGAGGTGCACATTTTACCCAAAAAACGGAGAAAAGAAGAAAAGAAAGTAGAATGCAGTTGCGCTGCGCACAAGTTGCGATGTCGACAGACTCTGTCTCTGACGGAACCTAGCGCTCCAACAGATTGTATCAGTAGGCTGTGAGCAATGCATTTTTGCTTTGATTTACTCAATATATATATATTGAGTAAATCAAATCAATACACATATATTTATTTCACATTTCGTGTCAAGAATAAGTGGCGCCGGACAATCAACTCTTATAAATGAACGAAAAGTTTCTACGTCCAAAAAACATTTTAGTTCTACTTGTATAGTATATGGCGCCGAATCTGGACTTCTGTTTGAAGAAAGAACGTGCGTTGATCAGTCTCCAATGTAGGGAGATTAATCTCACGTTTTCAAAAGTTTTCTATGTAGCATAGTTCTACTGGTCACGAGGTGCACATTTTCCCAAAAAAAGGGACGAAAGAAAAAAGAAAATGGGAAGGAATAACTGTAGATAGATTTAAGAAAAATGAAATGAAATAAAATTTGAAGAACAGAGAGAGAGAGAATTATTTTTCGTCTTAAGAACAAATGTCCTACCTTGTCCAGAACTTTTCAAGCTTTCATAGTTCTCTAGATCACGAGGTGCACATTCTGCCCAAAAAACGGACGAAAGAAGAAAATAAAACTAGAGAGCAATTGTGCTGTGCACAAGTTGCGATGTCGACAGACTCTGTCTCTGTCGATAACTGCCCAAAGTTATCAATTTAATCAGCAGATTTCCACTGCACCACTTTCACTGTGATTTTCTATTTCAGTTACTTTAAAAGACATAGTTAGTGAGAATAACAGAACAGAGAAACAGAAATGACAGAATATTATATGACAGAACAAGTAACAACTATTACTGCGACGAAGGCCCGAGTTGCGTCTTCATTTTTTTGCTGGACTGCAATAGAGTGGAACAGTTTAGCGGAGAAGGTAGTCTCGTGTCATACAGTAAATCAATTTAAAAGATTACTAAGATGATTTTTGAACACGTAAAAATATTACAGTTGTTTGTTTATTTTCATGTCATAGACCTAGAACTGTTTTCTTTGTTAGGTTCAACATATGATGATTTGTTTGTTTTCTTTTTCTTTCAATTTTCTTTCTTTTTGCTACTCACACAATGGTGGTAGCCTTATAATTATAAGTGCTTGACTTTTGCTACTTTCCCTTCAGCCATGTGTTTTATCTTAACTTTTCTTCTGGGTTTCATGTGTTTGATGAAATAAATTTCAGTTCAGTTCAATAAAAGGCAACTCTAATCACAATATCTGTTTCGAGCTCAAGTATATCGAAAATACCTTCATAGTGTTATTAACTATAAACGTCGCTTTATGTTACAAATGTGTTTCTCGAAGGTAAAGACCTTCAAGCGCTATAAGTTGACTTTTATAGGTAACTTTCAGTGGAAAATTGTAATATCGGAAAAAGAAAAAGCCATTTTTGCCTGATGTGAACAGCCCCAGAATTAAGCCCTCAGAATTCTTATTATTTGTTTAAATGTCATGTAAACTATATGTTAAGTGCACGTAGGCGCAAAATAGAAAATAAAATACATGAAATTTGTTCCGATGGGGCAAAAATGGCTTTTTCTTTTTTCGATGTTTCAATTTTCCACTGAAACTTACCTGTAAAAGTCAACTTATAGCGCTTGAAAGACTTTGCCTCCAAGTAACAGATTTGTAACCAAAAGCGAAATTTATAGTTAATAACACTATGAAAGTATTTTTGATATACTTGAGCTCGAAAATCTTTTAACTCATCATGAACCAAAACATTCGTTTAAGTTTGACTGATATTTGTTATGTCGACAGACATAATGTATTTTTGCGGAGATTTTTCTTTTTTATGTTCCCATGTCCACGAAATCGTCTAACTTTTGCCGATTAGTCGCGGTTTTGAGTCAAAATGGCGATTAATCGCGATTTTTCTGCTGGGTTTCCAAAGGCACAAGCCAAAAACATCGCTGATTAGTCGTGCAATTAAACCGGGTAAATCGCACGATTAATCTGCGATCTTTTTGGCTTGTTACTTTGGAAACCCAGCGGAAAAATCGCAATTAATCGGCAAAAGTTAGGCGACTTTGTCGACAGCGGTTCTTTCTCTTTCATACCCATTTTTTGGGAAAATGTGCACCTCGTGACCGGTAGAACTATGCTACGTAGAAAACTTCTGAAAAGGGCAGGTTAATCTCCCTACATTGGAGACTGATCAATGCACGTTCTTTTTTCAAACAGAAGTCCAGATTCGGCGCCATAAGCTGCACAAGTAGAACTAAAATGTTTTGGGGCTTAGAAACGTTTCGTGTATTTAAAAGAGTTGATTGTCCGGCGCCATTTATTCTTGAGACGGAATATGAAATAAATATATGTGTATTGATTTGATTTACTCAATAGATATGAATATGTATACGTATATATATTGAGTAAATCAAAGCAAAGATGCATTGCTCACAGCCTACTGGTAGGATCTGCTTGGAGCGTTGGGTTCAGTCATAGACAGAGTTTGTGGACATCGCAATTGCATTCTAGTTTATTTTTTGGTTTAGTGATCTTTTTTACAAAATGTGCACGACGTGATCTAGAGAACTATGCTACGTAGAAAACTTCTGGAAAGGGGACGCTAATCTCTCGACATTGGAGATTGATCAATGCACGTTCTTTTTTCAAACACAAGTCCAGATTCGGTACCATCCAGTTGAAGAACACAATCATCGAGCAAAGATCACTTAGAAGGTTTCCAGAACATTTGTCGTTTCCGAATCGAAGAGCGGAGATTCTATTTATGCAATTGAAGTCAAAGGATCCTCAGCTTAATCATAATTTATTTAAACGGCATTGTATTGATTCATCGGCATGTGTTTGTGCTGACGGTGATGAAATGATGAGTCATTATTTTCTTGAATGAATCAATCACTTTTATAAAGTATAGATCTCAACTGGGGTCTGTTGTACATTGTTTTGCGGAAAGTAAATATGACCCGTTTTAATGATGTATGCTTTGCACGAGAAATAAAATAATGTTTTAATTTGATTCCGTACGATATTGCTATAGAAAAAGACAGAAAGCGATTTAAATAAATGCAATAAAAAAATTCTCTTTGAAATACATGTATTTTTATGACAGCATGATCATATTACGAATACAGGTACACGTGTGCAATGATGATGATGACGATTGATTTAGTTTGGATGCTCATTATTTTAATGTGAAATATGAAGTTGTGTTAGTAAACATCTTTTAAAGAAACAAAAAAGCTCAAGTTAACGTGGACTTGAAGCTTTCAATATGTACAAAACTCCTTACACTGTACCTGGTGCTAACGTTTTTGGAACCTAACACTACGGGAACTCGAAACGTATTAAAGGATGAAATACTTTTTGTCATGAATCAGAAAAGTTTACTTTGGCCTAGGTCAATATTACACTGGGCTGGATTTCACTTTGGACTCTAACATATATGTTCTATTTACATAGCAACTTCTCTCTTGTGTTCTTTTCCTGTCCACGAAGAAATTTAAATAGGTTCAATAATAAATGTTTTAAATTAGTTTTACGTTAAAAATTGTTACCAAAATAAAAATCAATCAATCAAGCGATGAACAACATTCACAGGAACTATATGTCTTGTCTTACCGATAACTATAGCTATAATCCTGACGCTATTTTTATATTACAAGAACACGCATACGAAGAGGGTGATGCTAATTACGATGCAGTTTAACCAACTGTCTGAAGCTAACTTTCTCAGTAAAAAGCAAGCATCTGTATTCATTCTTAAACTTTTTTTCCGTTCGATCATGTTGGACTTATGCTCCTATTATTATGAATAAATTTTCATTGAACGATACCTACAGATTTTAGTAGTCACCACCAGCGAATCATCCGACGAGATTGAATATTTTAACGTAAAAATGTTCAGATCAAATATGGATTCAATACCTTCGTTTCCACTTCCGCGTGAATAGTCCATTCAAATGTACAAAACCGATTCAAACGATGATCAAAGATGAGCAGAGATTGCTACGGCTGCAGGCGAATTTAGATCGATTGAACAAGGTCATGAGTTATTTTCAAAACACCTTTTAAAACATTCAAATAATGATCTACTTCCAGAACGGCTTCATTTTTTGGTGAATTCTGATGGAAAATACATTGGAACAGCAATGGCATGGACAGATCAACTCGATGGAGAAGAACAAGGTAGACTTTATCGGGTATCAATTATTCCAGAATATCAAGGAAAAAAATAGCTAAACCGTTGGTATCAACTGTACTTAAAAAGATTGCTGAATACTCAAACAAATGTTTCCTTGACTTACAAACGCCAAGTTGGAGAGCGATTAATATGTATGCCGACTTTGGATTTGTATCTTATATGAAAATGGTTCATAGTGAAGCAGCATGGAAATTATTGAACAAAATATGTCAAAGAAACTTTATGGCTAATATCGACTGAATAATTCCTGTTATCAGTGTCATGACTGGTGTTTGTCTAGGTTTTCTTTGTGAAAATTTAAAGTTATGGTTAAGCAGGGTTGTTCAGCTTTTTTTGGTCATAATATTTAAAGTTCTGTGTGTCAGATTGTGAAGTGCCAATTTTGATGTTTTCTTTTCTTTCTTATCCTTGGAGTTATCTGCCTTCATACCCCGTAACCCAGTAGGTTTGGCTGAAAAAGCGATGTGACAGTTCGCGAGGTCCGCTCGTTAGTTTAGTCTCTTACCATTCTATACTATTTTATTGAAAAGAAAAATTCATATAAACCTTATCTAACGGACTTGTGAGCTAATTAATTGCTTTATTCTCAATACGTATTGATCTGTTAATTTTGTCCAATATCATGTATTGAATAGTAAAGCATAGAACAAAAGAAAAAGGCGACTGATAGGATCCTAACTATCAACATATATGTAATGATTGTTTGTCAAAGTATGTCGAAATTCTACGTCGCAATTACTGGTGGTGACTACTAAAATCTGTTCAATGAAAATTTATTCATAATAATAGGAGCATAAGTCCAACATGATCAAACGAAAAAAACCTTCAAGAGTGAATATAGATGCTTGCTTCAAGTCAAGGGAAGCGAGTGCGGACGAGCGTTACGTTGTTTTCTCTCGCATGCTGAAAAAATTGTCTACTTTTTTCCTTATGCTTGGCTTATCCATGATATATCTGGCAGCCGCTTTTCCACGAACGAGGCTAAATGTGGTCCTCACTTAGGTTCCGTTATCAAGAGTGGAAGGACTGAGAGATTTGGTAATATTATGTCCATTTCGACCAAACCAAAATCAAACTACAGAGACTCAATGAACTACACAAATTTACTAAACAAGGCTTTCAAACTTTTGAGAGTCACATAACTCGTGAACTCATGCTGGCTTGACTTCTGTTCCATACTTGACTTCGAAACACTTACTCACTCAGATAAATTTTTCTGATCGGTGAAAACCTATAGCAACTGTTTCTGTAAACTAAGGTGAAAAATGTGGACATTCTCATCGTAAAAAATATCCATCGATTCTGTAGTAACAAGATCGAGTTACAACAGAATGAATAATAATTCCGACAGTACATGCATTATACTTACGGGCAATGGACTTAGTGAATCGATGCGATTCACGTTATTTAGTTTCAGTTCATTCATATCGACATCTACTCGAATAGGCTGAAGCAAACAACGATATATCAGTTTTTGACTAAACGTTAAATAAACAGTCGCGCAGGCGATGGGTGAGTCACTTCATTCTTCAAGCTGACCGGAACAGGGGAGACGGAATGAGTAATCAATTGAGGGGTGAGAGGAAGACACACATCGATTTTACGGGGCTCCGATAGGGAAAAACAATTGGTCCTGCGAAAATGATCAAGGCACCGACACCATACTTTTTGCTGATGACTGTACGCTGATTTGTCCCGTTACTTCTGATTATTTGACACAATTTTGTCCGGAGAATATTGACAAAATATGTGACTGATGTAATTCAAACCGCGCGGCGCTTAATCCCATCAAGTGTGCATGGATGTTTGTTTCTAACCACCCAAACAAAGCTGATACTTTTCATTTTAAATTACGCAAAGTCTACACGAATACGACGTCTATACTAAATTACGACAAAGTCTAGTCGTTCTAGGTTTAAAAATCAACGATAACCTTAGGTAGCGAGCACATATAGACGACCTGGCTAAAACCTGTAGGCCGCGTTCACGTGCCATGTACCGCCAATTTAAAAAGGTTCCTGCTTCAGTACGGCTTCACAATTTTAAGACATATGTTTTGAGCAAGCTCGATTACGCCTGTGCATTGTATGTAAGACCATTGCACAGTGGGCATTTTTCTATAGACCAAGCGAACATGTGGTTTTTTACTTCAGAAAGAGACTATTTTTACTTAACGGTACTTTATTATGTTTGAAATGTTTATTATAAACAAAACAACGGGAACTCGGAAAAAACCTTTTAGACGAAAAGTCCCTGAGAAGGACTCTTGCCCTAAATTTTTTGTCGAAAAACGTTTTTCTTTGCTTTATTATTCTAAAGTGAATGTGAAGAAAGAAGATTACAAAATAGTTGAACAGCACGCAAAATCTGGCTACTGCTTACTCCAGAAAAGACAATTTCGACGAAGCGCTTCGTTGGTACAATAAATCATCGCAAATTAACATTGAACACAAAGGAGATGATCATCCAGAGACAGCTACTTCTTATCATAAGATCGGTAATACTTCTGGTAAGATGGGAAATTGTAATTCAGCATTAATGAATTTGCAACGAGCATTGAAAATTCGAGATCAAAGTCTGCCTGCCAATCATGCTGAACTGGCAAAATTATTGGACGATATTGCCGTGGCACACGGTAAGAACGGTAACAATGATATGGATTTGTTTTATTCTCAAAAGACGTTGAAAAGTTACCAAAATTCGTTGCCAGCAAATCATCCGACCATTGGAACAGCTTACAAGAATATCGGTTTGGCACATACAAATGCGCAGAGATTCGATAAAGCCTTGCTGAATTTCAACAAAGCCCGCAAGGTTTATTCAGATACCTATCTACCCGATCATCCGTCGTTCTTCGAGTCAACCTGCTCATTCACGTAGCCACTGAAGCATTGGATTAAAAGAAATAGTCAGAACGTGGAAGATTCCACTATTTCTTTGCTGCTTTTTTTTGTTCAACGAAGTGACCAACATACTTATTATTCTCTTTTCTTTTAACAAGGATTTACGGTGCGATTAAAAATCTTAAAACAAGAACGTTCATTTATTGACGTTGACATTTCATGATTCTACTCGCTGCTTATGTGTGCCTCTTTTGTTTTAAAATTTATTTTTCTTGATGCAAATCAAGAGCCTAACTGAGTGTTGATTATCTCATCATGTATATGCACGTTATGCTAATGACGCAATTGATTTTGATTAATTAGCTCACTCTGAAACTGGTTTTTCATTCGCGGTACTAAACTTGTTTTAATTATGGTTGTATGTGAATAATACGAAGGTCTAATATTGTTGCTCTGAGAGTGACCTACTGTCTAGACATGCGCCAGTTGAAAACTAATGTTAGGGCTTCCATAAAACTTCTTATAAGCTGCCTATAAAGAAATACTCGTTTAGGAATTAAAAACGGTCTGTTTACGGCACGTTAACTTACCGTTAACGGTGCCGTTTCTTGGACCTGGGTGGAGAACACAAAAGGAGAGAGACTGATAGATTGAACAATGAAAGTGACGGAATTGGCTGATGAGAAGGTGCACAATGAAATTCGGATAGAATATGACAGACTAAACGGGGAAACAGACAATGAGAGAGAGGTGAGATATAGTTGGAAGAGAATGAGAGTGATTAACCAGTAGTAGGAGAGGGTCATAAATAGTTACACAGCCTGAACGGGATCCAGCATCTTCGCTAATGAAGGATAATTGTTCTAAGATATTGAAGATATTCACTTTGCTATTGATTGTTATTTATGCTACCAGCACGTTAATTATTTTGACAATTATCAGAACTAAGCTCTATGCACGACGAAACAATAAACAAAGTATGCATTTATTTCTTATAAGATTGAACAAACTCACTTTTCGTTTTACTTCTAGATTCTATCAGAGAACAGGGTGCTTCTGTTAGGCCATATGACACTATAGACGTCGACGTATTAACAATAACTACTACTGTACTGTAAACTGAGGGTATCTTACCCCTTCCACTTATCTGAATATCCTTTATGAATTAACCAAAATGAGAACTAAGTGAACTCTTAGTTTTCCTGGTTCGGATTTACTTAGAGTCTGAGGATCAATATTTCTTCAGGTTGGATATCGAAAACGAATATATACGTAATCGACCACGCTGAATCTCGTGGCAACATTTCAAAAAAGTTTCAAAAACCTATATTAGGTGAGATAACCGTTTTTTGCCTATTTTTGAGTATAATCGAAAAATCAAGGGTTTTGAAATGTTGCCACGAGATTCAGCGTGGTCGATTACGTACATATTCGTTTTCGGATACCCAACCTGAAGAAATATTGATCTTCAGACTCTAAGTAAATCCGATGCTACGCCTGAACCAGGAAAAATTAAGAGTTCGCTTAGTTCTCATTTTGGTGAGGGCACTTTGGACTATCTATCTAAGAAAAAAACTGATAGATTGTTATCTCAGTTTCCGGATATCCGAACTGGTTTTTCAGAAATCTCCTAGAAAATCAATCTTCCAAATGATTTCGCAATAGGGCTTTACTTATGAAAATGTAGGCAAAACTGTCTTCTTTTGATTGTTGATAACTGCAAGTGTCTTTCTTTTCTGGAATTTTTTCATTCGAAAAACAAACAAATGCATTATATTTTGGCGCTGATAATAATTTCTATTACAAGCAGAAGAAAAGCACTGTTAAACGACGGTGTGGGACAATAGTTGTAAATATCTTACTTCTAGTATTTTTGATGGTTTTTCAAACGATAACTTGTGTGGTGGTGCTCCCAGTTTTCGTAACATGCAGTATTAATTAACATAATTATCGAAATATTGAAGAACTCGCTCATGACCATCGTTTAAACCATATTCAACGCATAAGTTTACGTTTAATTCTTCTAAATCATCACATTTACCTTCACAACGTTCAATTAAACCATTGATGACAACAGTTCCACTTACAATCAGCTGTTCATTCATATTTTTATCTAAAAGTATAATGAAAAGTAAGCTATCAGACGATAGTATTATTTTTTAAGTCTATAATATAGACCTTAGTGGAATGTACTTGAGGCCAAGTACTTGGATACTTGCAGCAAATCGTAAGTACTATAAACATTACTTGCTTAAGCACTTGGAACTGGAAATATCCATAGTTAGCGCAACACTTCCGCAGTCGAAATAAAGAGATTCCACTACATTTTGACTGGATCAAAAATACGTGACAAGTACTTAACTTTATTTGCACAAGTATTTTTTATGTGACTTGTGACAAAATTGCAAGTACTACTGACATTACCTGGGCAAGTACCTCGTCTCAAGTACATTCACTAGGGGGAACCTTTGCAAAAACAGATTGTGTATTAATCTATATCTATGAATGTTAGCCAGATTGATGAAATGCAAGTAAGACAGTTGTTCCAGTATAGCTTGGATAGTAA
>CAJNOQ010008391.1:0-11241 GCA_905250885.1 Didymodactylos carnosus | reverse complement strand
AAAACTCAACTTCATTTTCTCATTCTCTTAAGGACAGAAGAGATGAATACACGAGCATGGTAAGAAACCAAGAAGGTTGCTGATCTCCTTTAAGTTATCGAATAGAAGTGTCTCACTTTGAGATCGGCTGACTTTCAGCTTTTTTTGTATCATTACTGATATGTAAGTTTATTAAATGAAAAATAGTTGAATTTATCTATCCTTAAACGAGTATTTTTAAATATAAAAACTATTTATTGCTAGAAATGTATTCATACAATCGATCGTTATGAATAAATTTCTAGCTGTCATATATTTTTAAAACGAATAATAGACTATATAATCATTCAATTCAAAATGAATACTTCGGGGAAATGAACTCACTCCCTCCTATTTTCGTATTTTGTTGTTATGATGGTGCTATAGTTTCTCTAATAATACTTTCTCATTAGACACAAGGAAAAAAATCATCAAACACGCAAAAATCTCGCTTAAACTGTATGTTCATGTGGTTGCTAGATTAATTCTAAATTTTGAAAATAATGATTTGTGATAAAAATCATATAAAAAAGAAATGAGAGATATAAGTAAGTAGGCAAATTGTCATACGATTTAGTTAATTATGGCATCCAAGATTCTAAATTTCTTCAAAAAATATTTTTTTTAATAATAACTTAAACCTACATGCACATATTTATTCATTCTTCTCTTTTAACGACATTTCTTTTTTTTTAAAAAAAAAACAGAAAAATTATTTTAATTACAAGTTGGTCGTACTCTTTATACTCATTCACTTAGAAAACTTTAAACTCTTAATAAAAAAACCACAGTAAGAAAATAATTAAAAGTAAAAGTAGATGAGAAAGAATTTTCACAAATTATGACCTTACTTCTGCACTCAAAAACATTGCTTTTCTACTTGATCTTTTATGATAAGATGTCAAAATATAGATTTAACAATATACCATCTATATACATACCAAATGATGTTTCAAATCAGTTACAATTGGATATTGACATTTTTATTCAATATTTATCTACAATTTACGATACACTCTTAGAACCGTACAATATGAAAATCCAACCATTAACAACAACAACAAAAAAAAAAAAAACATTCAGTTAACGAGGTAATTCAATCATTTGATTTTTTTATTTGAATTAGTAAATACAGAATTGATTCAGAAATGTTCTATGACTGCAACGATTCTCTTTTTTCCCCGTTCTTTTTTTTTTTTTTTTTTTTTAAAAAATAAAGGTTTTTTTTTGGTTGGGGGTTTTTTTTTTTTTTGTTTTTTTTTGGGTATTTATTTTGAATGGTGTAGATAAGTTATTAAATAATNTTTTTATTTATTTTTTTCTTTTTATTTATTTTTTTTTTTTTTTTTTTTTCTCTTTTTTTTTTTTTTTTTTTTCTGTTTGTTTTTTTTTTTTTTTTTTTTGTCAAAAATCATCGTTTTTGTTTCCTTCGTGGTTATATTTTCTTTTCTTTAGTGTTCGGAATTTCTTTGCATAGGAGTAGATCAGTAATTAAATAAGTTCAAAAAGCTTCACGATGCCTATGATCTTCGAAACACACTACACCCAATACTTTTTAACAATATTATTACTCATAGTACTCAAAAATAAACAGTGGGAGAATCAAAATTCTATCGTAAAACTATTCAAGTGTTAAAACAATATATATACCGAATTTAAACTACAAATACATTACGCAATTTCATGTCCTTGTTATTAGTGAAAAGCATTAAAACAGAACTTTAAATATATTTTACACTAAACCTGACCACAAAACTGAAGAGTATTTTTTTTTTCTTCTTCTTTGAATCTACCATCTGATATAGTTATATTACTCTTAAAAAAATTTAATACTTTCTATGGTGTTTTGTCACGCAATTTGATTATCGATATGGTATTGAATTTTTATCATTCTTCTCAATCATCTTTAAGAATTTAAAGGAAGAGTTTTTCAATTTACAGAAATTTATGCTGTCAAAAAGAAATTGTTAAGTATAATAAATAATAACATCAAAATAGAGTAACGTTAGATCATCTTAAATCAATTATGACATAAATTATCCTCCTCTATGTCAAAAACTTATTTCGATAATTATATTTCTAATCTCAACCAAACTTTCATGGCGTGTTGACCATGTCAAAGTGGCGAAACTTTTTTGATTCCGCTTATCACACGGTTCCTTTAATCAATTTTAGCATGCATCATACGTAAAAAATAAAAAAACAACTACAACAATTCATTTTTCAATTTTTGACAAACTCGTCGTTTTACTCAGAACTTGACATTCTAGCTCCATGGAGGCATGCATCGATTATAATCCATTGAAAAATGTGCACTTTTTTTTTTGAAAAATTTGTAGAGCAAACATTTTTCTACAAAATGAGCTATGGAATTCTTCTTCTTATTCGATCTAGTACTTATGAGAAAAAAGGTTTCTTAAAAGCCCCCATGATCGATTATAACCGATTTAGGGTTCTTCGTCAAAAAGCGAGTGCGGCAAAAATAGAAAACATGAAGGCTTCCGCCATAGTTCATCTTGTAGAAAAAAAATGTTTGCTCTACAAAATTCAATTGTTAGAAAAATTTGAATATGCTTACTTTTCATGTAATTCATTTTAGAAAAAAGGTGAAATTTTTATCGGTTATAATATGCTTAGCTCTATGTATCAGCTCTATTTGAAAGAAAAGCAACATGTATCGTTACAAAAATTTCGCCTACAGACAAAATGTAACAATCAAGTTTCAAACAATTTTGAGCAAAAAACGTAAAACATGTGTGTAGCATAAAGAAAAATGATATTTCTTATTTAAAAAAGAAGCATGATTCATTGTGTTAAAACTTTTGTGTAGATTTTCTTTCATATGGAAGTTGATGGACAATGTTTCTACATATGATAACATTTTGTTTTCTTCTAAAATACGGCCGTTATGTTTTCAAATTTTTAATAAGAGGAATTCAGTCAGTGTGTTTCAAAAAACTGAGTTGTCCTATTTATATTCATTACAGTTATTAGTGTCCTACTTCATTTACATTATCCACATATTCTGTGATTCTAAGTTAAGCGAACAATGGTATCGCAGCAATGAATTAGAATGTTCTATTAGATAACAAATCGTGTAATAAACTAACAACTTATGGAATAAACTTCTGTTTTTTAATCAATTTAAAGTTTCTAGAAATCTTAGTTAAAATTCTTAAAAACTGTTTCGAATGATGTCATGTTTGGTACGTTAGAAAATCGATTTTTTACAACTATTCAACAATATCTTATCTCAAAATCAATATTTTCGACAAAAAAATTAACTTTTCTGACATGAGAAGGAGAAACCTCAAATATAAGTGAGCTTTTCATTGTTTATTTATTTAAACGCTTTTTTTTTTTTATAGATCGATATTTGCTATTTTTCTTCTTGTTAGTTCTTTTTTTTCTCTCTCGATTTTTCTATCATTTCGAAATTTTAGCTATTTCTCTCTCATAAAAATATAAATATAGATATATATATATAGAAATTCTTTTAAACGATGCACAAAAATACAGGACTGATACATGATCTCTCAATTTCATTGAACCTGTTCAAGTATTCATGGTTTTCTTTATTCGTAGGTATATTGTGTCCCACTTTACTAAACGAAGAATTTTACATAAGACGAAAGATTATCTGTTTGCTTTATAAACAAAACATGTCGACTATAGATATTTATGACTATATTATCTATATTTTTTCGTTAATAATCCAACACACATTTCTTCTATTAAAATATTCTTTGACAGTTTAGAATATAACAAAAATAAACTATAGTATCAACTATTGTTACTTCTAGATTTTTGATAGAGTTCAAATTTGAGATCTACTTTTCAGATATCTAAATTTTTACCTTAAAAGAAGAGTTTTGTTTGTATTATTGAAAAAAGATAAGATCTTGATTCGAACTTTTCCATAAAAAGAATGAATGAATCACTCATTATTTTATGAACTATAAAAATGAATAGTTCTGTTTAAAAAAATGATATGTTGATTTTATTTTTATATCTGATCTTAAATTTTGTATAAAACAAGCAACGGTATGCCAATGTATAGTCATGGTGTGTACATCAATACATGATGTAAATTATAAGAGATTAACTTCTGAAAATTTGTTTCAAAAAAATAAGTTCACATACTCGAGTATTCTCTATTCATTTAAAATTGATATTATATTACTAAATTTTACAATACTATAAAAGAATTTATCATACTTAGAATATGGAAATAAAAATACTTATATCGCCCATTATATCTATATCTTTATATTAGTAAAAATGATGAATTGTCCATCTTTCCAAAAGAAATTATTTTATGCCAAAGTTAATTGAGAAATCTTCTCATTGACTTGTTCTCATATCAAAATATATCTATTTGATATAATAGACAGCAACAACAGTTAGGCAAACAAGAAATAAATGAAACATGTAAACAATGGTTTTCTACATTCAAGTGCAAGGCTTAACACATAATGGAATCTCTATAAACAACTAACAACATTTCTTTTTTTTCTTTTTTCTGTTTGTCACTAAAACTATGATATTTTGGTTTATCTAACAATTGTTCGTGTGGAGAGCTTAGTATTATATTAGAATTTCATATGAAGGAGAAGAAAAAAAGAATGCTGTTGAATAATGTGAGTGAATTGCATGGCCATTGTACGAATAGAGTTTGTTCATTGTTTTATTTATAAAATTCGCTCTACTAAGCAGAACTCAACAAAAAATAAATTATTTTGTTTGTTTTTGAATGCACATTGAAAACATTAACTCTTTGTTATATGTGTCATTCCAAAGAAATGATTCAATGTTGCACAAAACTTTCAAAAGACTTTCTAAATACATACATTTTGATTTTTTGTCTGGCGGCATTAAAATGACCCTATTTTGATCAAGATCTAATCTAATCTCAATTTATTATATATCAATCAATTCGTCTTTTAGTAGGCACATCTAATAGCTTATTCCATTTATCAAATGTTAATCGTCTGTAGTTGAAAAAAATCATTAAAAACCTGAATTAGTATAAAATTTCAAATTCTGACATCTCATATGTTTGAAATCTGATTGTATCTACTTCATATAATGCGATTATTCGTGGATGCATTATGCAACTGTACTCAAACTAATGTAACGGTTTTTTATGCGAAATATGTGAAACAGTAGTCAACTAATTCTAATGGTAATAGTGTTTTCAAAGAACATGTAGCCAAGTATTGAAAAAATACTGTATTCATAGATAATCAATAATAGCTGTATCGAATGTCTCAACTCAAATATTTTTCATTTATATTTTTATTTTTATCAACTAGTACAATAGTTATACAATTCATCCATTGAATTGTACCTTGGATTAATCATAACAAAAGAAACTTTTCTATTTTCATCTATATATATTTTTTAATTTATATTAATGACAAGGACAGACGTTTGTTTTCAGTTTGGCTATAAGAATTTCTAAATATTATCATTGTTTTGAATCTCTACATACTTAATCACAAAAGAAAAAATAATAAATGATGTCAAGAAAAGTAGACAAAAGTAACGAAGAACACGAATGTTAAAGATTATGAATAAAGAATATATTACTAACGAATGATGATATTCTGATCTTACTACAATTAATGTATGCAAATTATATATAAAAAGCACAAATTTAAGTTATTATAGAAAAACGGATAATCTAGATAGTTCTAATAGCATTCTTTTACCAAGACACATTATTTTTTTTTTTATTCTTGAAAATATAAAAATACACCTGATGACTGGCTGCATTCTAACAAACTGTATCTTAATCATAGACTTATGAATGAATGAAAAAAAAAAAGGTTAAAATGGGAAGTAACAGATGAAATTGCATAAGCAAAAAGAAAATTCAATTGTTAAGAAATGATTATGAATTTTTGAGAAAAAAAACTATTGTATATTCTGAATTAATGCTGAATTTCAACCTTTTTGATAATGAAAAAAAAATAACTGACGTTCCTTAAGGTATATTACTTATATGGTGAAAATTGGATCAATGAATATCTGTTAATTAGTCGAAGTACGAAAAAAAAGAAGATAAGAGGATTACAAGATCATCTCAACGGATTTTAACTGTTGACCATACAGATGAATGATCTTCCCAAAGTTAAAAGGAGTGAAAAATAAGAGAATGCGAAGCGATTCATGTATAATTAATGACTGGGATGTCAATAAGATAACGGGAAAAAAAAAAAGAGAAGAACATTTATATCATACTCGTTTAGTTAAAGCAGCAAAAAAGATGGGTCTAAAATATATTCTGTATTTATAATGTAAAACGAAGATAAACAAATTCATCATACTGTCAGATAAAAAAATACATTTATCGTATGTCTGTTATACGATTATTCTTCTTTCTGGTATAAATTGAGGCGTAAATGACTCACACGTTCATATGTCGATAAAAGACTTTACGATAGTTTAAACGGTATGTTACTCAGTACCGCCTAACTCTTTAATAAATCCAACGCTCAATAAGTAGAGTACATATTAAGTCGATATATATATATATATATTATTTTCGAGAAATTTTCTCAAAAATATTGTTTATCATCTATTAAACAGTCAGATTGTAATATTTCCACATTTAAACATTTCCTGTACATACTGTGGTGGTATCATTTTTGAAATAATTTTATCATTAACCTAACTATTCTTGAAATGTTTGTTTGTTCTATTTTAAATATTTAATAGAGCATACTATAGTATAGTTGAACAATTCAACTTAGATTTTGCTAGTATTCTATTCTGTTTTCTACTTTTACTAACCATATTCACGCAGATTTTTCTAAAATAAAGACAGTAATGTTTTTTCATCCGTTAAAGAGAAGAAAGAAGAAAAAAAAGAAGAAGACAAAATAACCTTCTTTCTCTTTTTCAGCTATATACATGCCGGAAATTTTTTTTTTTTCAAAAAATTATCATTATCAAACACTATTGCGTGTTATTTTAAGGATATATCTTCATTTGATAGTATATAGATTGACCAATGATTAATAACAAGATGAAAAAATATTTTGAGGAATGTGTATATCCAGTGATACATTGGATATAATCAATTCAAATAAATATGGCAGTCAAGAAAAGAGAGAATAAGAAAATGTTTTTGTTTTATGGCATACGTATGTATGATTCTTGTAACATATAATAAAAACTTCTTAGTAAATTGATCCTCTGGCACTTGAATTCTTAACTACCTCATACGTCATTTTGTTTAAGAAAAATATTTTTCTAAAGTAACGGGCTATATAAATCTCATACTTTTTGAATAAGGTATAGAAGAAATTTTTTAATAAGACGATTTTCTTCTTCTTTTTTTTTATGTTTTTTGACAGCAATATAAATACCATTCTAAATTAATCTTCTATTGCTTCTAACCAGTTATATATCCACTACATTCATTAGAAATATGTTATTTATCAACTACATAAAAGAAAGACAATGACTCCAAGACAAGTTTTGTCTTTATAATCTTTTATAAATTATACCCTAATAATTTTCTATAAAACATTCTTCGATCGTACTATATAACTGTATATACTACGTAAAAAACAAAGTTATGACATATTCTACTTATATATGTCTATATATCAGTGTTCTAGAATGTCTATTTTAACGTTTCCCTAGTATATTCTTAATCTATTCTACTTCAAAAGATCTTCTGACTTTTATTATTCTGTTTCATCACCTGTATTATTCAGAAATAAAATATATTTTAAAACCTCTAGGAATTGTTGAAAGATTTTTCTGAAAAACGCAAACAGTTTTTAAACACGTAAAACTATTTATTATATTTATTTTTCTTTTATTATTCGATTCTCTTTTTTTATAATTATAACAAGAAATTAACTCAAGCAAAAAAAATAAGTTAATGACTAATAATGACTAAACTATTTTTAAAAACTATAAAAAAAGAAAAATACAGGATGCCATTTTGAATAAAATATATATAATTTATCATTGAGAAACATAACTATCACTTTTTTTTCAATTAAAACTAGCATATAGTTATTTTAAAAGAATATAGATGTTTTATATATTTATCCAAATGGTAGAACATAAATATCGATATGGATAAAAATGCACAACCAGAGATACATAGCCATAAACCAATTTCTGATTATCCTAATGATTTCTGAGATAAAAGAAAAAGAGGAGAAAAAAAAGCGTTGATCTTATCAATATACATACACAGATGATAGTATATATCATCAGAATAGTAAAAGAAGAGTAAAAGAGAACAAACCTTTTCATTTATTATATAGATAAAAAAAAAAAAAAGTTTTAAGGAAGATCTTGGTGTGTATCGTCAATAGAAAAAATCTAAAAACGCCTTGATCTTATACTTCACTATTTTTACGCCTCGCGTAACGTAGTTTTTAAGAAAAATAAAGAAAAAATATTAATGATGAGCAACAACTTGATTAACACGTAAAAGCAGATGACTTTTCATTAAACAAAAAAAAATCCGTTCTTATTTCTTTTCAATTCAACAACACATACACACACACACACACACACATATATATATATATATAACACATACAAACACAAACAGAAATGAGTATAATATAGAACGGAAACTGTGTGAGCGTTCATTAACACACTTTGTCTTTTCTTGCATAATCGAATATCGTGTAGCGAAAGATACATAGATTTATTTTTTCATATACGAATAATAACATCTATGTTTATATATCTAACAGTAGAAGAAAAATAAATATGTTTTCTTTACAAAATTAAATTCCAAAAACAAAATTTCTATTCGTATCTAGAAAAAAAAAATTCGTATTTTATTTAATAAAAAATAAATTCTATTGACATTAGTTGAAATTTTAATTTTTTTCTATAGAATAAGTGTGATATGAACTGTGTTATTAAATTAAGAACTCAACCATTTAAACTAGTGTCGATCTGCAGGCACTGAATCTATAATACAGTCAGTTGTGCGCAACAAAGAGATTATAGCGATAATCAAAAACTCCGGTAATTGATGAGAAGTAAAACAAAGATTATATTATGTCATAGTCACACATTATCTCGATGCTACACATGAAATGTTTTTTTTTCGTTTGAAACGGTGTCAAAACGCGTGTAAACGACGACATAATATAAATACGTTCAATCGATAATTGAAATAAGTTTTGTATATTGTTTAAACGGCTAAAAAACGCGTTTCAAGCATTGATTGAACGCATTTATATTATGTCGTCGTTTACACGCGTTTAGATACCGTTTCAAACGAAAAAAAAACACATCATGGGTATCATCTGGGATAGTTATTGTACATACTACTCTTCAACACATTTTTCTAATCAAAAATAGTCTGTCTATTTTTTCAAAAAAACAATATTTTCTTCAACATACCTTGAATGAAATGTTTATGTTTCCTTAGTGTATAATACAGGACATATTCAGTATAGAACTATCTTGCTTTCAGATGATAATAATAATAATTCTGAATTATAATAATGATAATACGCGTGATAGTAAACCTTAGAATCATTACTTATGAAATAGTAGTATATGTGTATGATAACTGTACTCTAGAAATCAAAGAATGAAAGAAAAAAATATATATTTGGACATGATCAATGTTTCCTTAGTTCATCATCAATGTGTTTTCTTTTCTTGAGTGCACAAGCTTTAGTCGTTCTGATAGTAGTAAATATATAAAACTAAAGCTTAAGTAATACTAGTAATAAGTATACTAAACACAAAGTAGAAAAAAAACGAGAAACGATCAACATATGACATAGACATGTTCAACTGTTATTATACGATTGTACAATAATGTATAATAAGATTTATAAAAAGGAAAAAAAATCATTTTTTTTTTTGTATAAATACAAAGACAGTTGAACATATAACAGAAGACAAACTACTCATAGGGAACAACGAATTCTTAGACACAATTGTAAACATTACCTGTTTTCACTTAATCGCCGCTTAATATAATAATTATTCCCAAATGAATGTGATCGATTCCACAACGCGTGTAGATTTATTGAGTTCATTCCACATGAAAAGTATATTTATAGTGACTAACATCATAAATCATATTACCTCGATGAAACAATCATAGAGAAAAACAGACGTATAATTATTGATGTAAACTGGTCTAAACAGCGTGTCTTTTAATGTAAGATGTATTTTTTTTTTTGTTGTGTCATTTAGAACAATTCTACAAATTTTTCCTTCTTCTCATTTTTTTTTATTTCATTTGTTAAATTTTTGAATAACAATTATTCTCTTTGATGAATGACTACTTCTGGAATTATGAATAATTGATTGAAAATAATTATTTAACAAGTTCTTTTATTACTTCAGGCGTTAGCTAGAATAGCTTCTGAAAACTGTTAACAATGCAAAAAAGAAAATATAACTATTATGCTACATACAATATAAAAATGTGTGCAGAGAGATGACGCATGCTTGAAATTAGAATTTATACGCTCAGTATACCATTGGAGAGCAGCTTTAATCAAATTATCGTAAGTTAGACAGTAGAGCAAATAAAATTCTTTTGTAAGTTAAATGACGATTTGAGTGATTCATCTATATAAAGTTTATTTAGAGTTGGTCATTATTCAAACGTATTGTATCAAGAAATATGGACAGGCGATTGTACGTTTATCTAAATGCATAATTAGAGCCAAATAAGAGTTTTTGTCTGAATGTGATAAAATAAAGCCAAAGAAGGTACTTACTGTGTAATAACGGGTGGGCCATAAAGAATTACACTACTTTATTTTCGGTATAAGTCAGTCAGTTTTGACGCTATCGGCCAAATTCTTTTTTTAAAAGATTCGCCATTCAATACTCTACAAAATCATACCTAAACTATAATTTCAGAACTTCAATCAAGAAAACTAAGCCAATTAGATGAAAGTCGAAAAAAATGAAAACTTTCAAAACTCGAAAATTATTTCTTATGTTAAAGTTTTGAAAGTAAGAAAAACTGAATTAGCCATTTTGTAGCCCTGAGTTCGCTTTATCTTTTAGCTACGCTTCAGATTTTTTCACATCAAAAGCCACAGCGAAATAATAGTTTTTCTATCTGTGGACATGCATTTTTTCATTAATTTTTTAAATTTTTGGTATAGTAGTGCTTTCAGTAAAAGCCCAATAACTCCATCAAAATAAAAGCTTTTTCGGTCGGGTTTGCTTTGTTTTGATCAGAAATGATTGCTC
>CAJNOQ010008390.1:0-11242 GCA_905250885.1 Didymodactylos carnosus | reverse complement strand
AGCATTTGGATCAAAATTTTTTCGCCGTTAAATCGGCCGTTTAATAGTGTATATATGACACTATTTAAATCTTGAAAAATCTCGCTTTCGATTTTTCCCCAAATGTCCGCCTGATTGTCCACTGTGTGTGTATGTGAATCTAACTGAGTTTTTTTTCTTTTTGAATATAAATTGAAAGTTTAATCAAGGAAACTTCATATTCACGAGACGGACAAACGGAGGAGAATGACTGCCGCTATGCTATATTGATACAGATTTGAGAAGAGAAAGCTAACGAGAAAAAGGAAAAAGAGACTACTTAGCCTAGATTCAAAAGAACCGTACTGATTTTTTGATCTAAGAGCACTCCCATAGTCAGAATCGCGATTGATTTCGGTCATTTACTGATTTTAAGAAAGTGGAATCTCAATTATACCCTTCGATGAGTTATGACTGGATAATGCAATCATTTGGATTTCGTTAAAATAATGTAGAAGAAATAACAGAAATAACGGCACAATATGAACAGGATATATCGGAGGAGTTATTGCTACAGAAACGACGAAACATTTATGGTACGTGGTCACTGGATGATAAATTGAACAAAACGTTTAGAAGTAGTCTAGAAAAACAATTCTTATCGGGAAATTCTACAGCGTCTGCATTAAACAGCTAAAACGATATTTAATCAGTTTATGGCAGAAAGAAATATTTCAACTCCGAAATCGAGCTTTTTCATTCATTTCTCTTTCATTCACTACATACCGATGGCATGCTGATTTTCTTGTTAACTTAAAAGTTATTCTCTTGAACTGCATGTCACGATGACTATTTTTCTGTTTTTTTTCTTCTTCTTTGCTTTAAGTAATATTTACATTACTTTTCTCACTGTTTCTTTCGTCGTTGCTTTCGTTTCTTTCTTTCTTTCTTTCTTTCATGATCACTAAAAGCAATTTACTCTATAAGTGTTACACAACTAAGTTTTTTCATCCGATTATTTTAACTTGTATGGTAACTTTGCTTACGATCTCATTCTGGACTTTTTTGCTCAAACAAGTAACAGCTACCGTGTTGAAACAACCAGCGCGCTTTCAAATTTATCGAGAGATCGAATATATTGCCTTGGTTTTTGAAGCTGGTACGTAAATGTACACAGGTAGGAACGCAAGTTGAGAAAGCAACAATAAAATCGAAAATTAGTGCAGCTCACTTTAAACATTCGGCATACAGGCATTCTCCCTTCTAGCTCAACAGAGTAATGATGCTTGGTGGCTTTTCATTTTTTGTTTCTGAAAAATTTCCAACAGAAAGCTAATATTTTCTGTATTTCAACTGTAGGCTGACGAAAAGAATATCAAATAGAACATATACAAAAAAAGGGTCCAGCGTTCGGAAGACCGCTCAGTCTTGGATTCACTTGAGTTCGATATATCATTAGAGTTGCAAAACTACCGAATCTGTTCAGTTCTTTTTAAAGTTTTTTCCCAAGCCTAACCATTTTTCATTGTTTTCTCCAAGTGTATATTTCAAGATTGATCCATTTTCTACAGTCTATTTAGAAATAGAACGCAGTCGTCAGGAAACTGAATAATTGGAAGATGGGAAAGGATGAAAATATTCAGCTATCATTTTTAAGGGGTCGATTACCCTCTATCGAAGTTTTGAGTTTTTAAAGACGTCGCTCAGCCCTGTATAGAGAATCACGCTATCGATTTCTATTATAACTATACTAGAGTGAAGAAAGTTGGTTGAGTCATACCGCGTTTGATGCTCGTTTAAAACTCAGTCGAATGATGTCGTGAGTAATTTTTTATTTTTAAGAGAATATTTTATCATTTCTAGTCTTTGAGTTATTCAGTATCCTATAACCTGCCTTTTACTTCGGAATGGGCTGTACTTGCAATGCTGTTCTATTGAGAGTCGGGGAAAGATCGAAGAAACGGTTCTCTCTCGAAATATAGTTACACATCTCATAATAATCAAAACGTTAGGAATGAAGGATGCTCAAACTGTGGTTGAAAGTAACCTACAATTTTCATTTAACAGTCGCCAATAATGACAGACTCACCTTCAATAGTTACGGCTTCTAAGTGGTTAACACAATCATCATCAATACTGGTAGCCGCCGGAGCGGGTCTCTCTGCTTCGGCAATCAGCAGAAAATACAATGTTGGCCTTGATTATACTTCATCCGTAGCATTCGACAGGCTCTATCCACGCATGCTGCAAGTATCAACCATGAGATGCATGTATGATGCTATCGGTAAACATGACTGGTCGCCAAAACTTATGTGGGGCTACCTGTTTACACACGTTAATCTTGCTCGTTACAATTGGGGTGAAACAGATGTTTATCAAGATCTAAAACGAATCGTGCGCCACATACCGGATTCATTTGTTGTGACAACAAATGCTGATGGGATGTTTGAACAGAATGGATTTGATATGCAGCGATTTTTGAGCACACAAGGAGATTATTCCCTGCTTCAATGTTTAAAACCGTGTTCATCTCAAGCGGTATTCGATGCTCGCGAGTATATGGATCGAGCATTGCCCTATGTTGACCCAAAAACGTTTGAAGTTCCATCAAAGTTCATTCCTAAGTGTCCTCGATGTGGCAGTGATATGTTTTACTGTGTAAGAGGTGGAGACTGGTTTCTGGAGTCAGCGTTTGACGATCAACGTCGACGATATCGCGATTTTCTGAATCGGTCAGTGAACAAGGGACGAGGGGGGTTGCTTACGATAGTCGAAATTGGCGTCGGTTTCAATACGCCAAGTGTATTGAGATGGCCGATGGAAGAATTGGTAACAAATCACGATAATGTTCGACTTATTCGAATCAATATGCACGCACCAGATGTGCCAACGAACGTGAGAAACAGAGCAGTTGCATTTGGCGGAGACGCAGCGAGCATTATTCAACGTTTGAGCGAAATAGTATCAAACTCAAGCTAGAGCGTGGATCATTATACACCACAGAGCCAAGATTTTTCTGTACAAGTTGATTTTCTTTTTTCTTTTCTTTTCAATAAACGTCTAGCGTCACAAAAAATGAATGTGGGTCCGCATGTGTATAAAAGCATGATCTATTTTTGATTTCTTATTTTTACTGAGGCAGCCGATTAGTTTTCTTCCAACATCAGACTAATACGGTGAGATGGCGTCACCATTTAAAGGACGAAGTATTTAATCTACAATAGCGAATCAATTCTGATTTCTGAAACTAATAATTTTCATAGAATTATCGACATAATTGCCTAATGGAAAAATCAAGATGTTCTTGCTGGAGCATTGCCTGATGATCTAGTACGAGCATCCAGTTAACAGAGTAAAATAATCGACTTATCTAGATGCGTCAAGTTTAGTTAGTAATGTTTTCATATCAATTTCAGCAACAGTTTTAAAAAAATACTTTAATTTGTTATTTTCCGCTAAAAGCAATCATTTGCAATCACAGACACAAAATTATAAACAATGTACAAAGTGTATGAAAAGAACAATTTCTGTATTTCAGTTTGAGATCACATATTATTTGTGTACGAATGAGAGAATTTTTCATTTCCAAATTGAAAGCAGTTTTCAAATGTAATTCATACACTTCTGCACCTTATTGAGCTGAATTCAGAACGTTTTCGAAAAACAAAAAAGAACATTCAATGGTCGATCTCCAGTGTCCAAAACCCATGTCCATTTTTCAAACTTCTCTACGACGAATAGTTTGCTGAATCATGGTGCTCTCTTTTCGCAAAAAAAGATCGTGAAGAAAAAAGAAACAAAATTCTCATCATAGATGCTAGATGTCTATCGACATAAAAACCAATATTCTGAGCTTTAAAAATATTTTTTGCACTAGAAATGATACGGGCAAGCCAAAGTCAATTTTTTCCGCCAGACTTCCAATAGCGACGAAAATTGTTTTCTATGTAGATCTCAATGTGCTCTTATCAATGGCGAAAGATTCAAGGTTCTATCTCGAAAAACGAAATATTTATAGAAATTTTAAAAATTGGGCAAGAACACTATGTGGAACTTAAAAAAATTTTCTCAAAAATTAGGTTTAGTCGTCGTTCGACAGTTTCACTTTTCGACAGACAGCTTTCGACACCGTCGGATTTTTCGCTCGAAATTCGGCGTTGTCGAAAGTCTGGTGAAAGTCTGTCGAATTTCGAGCAAAAATTTTCGACACTGTTGAATTTCGAGTGAAAACTTTCGGCACTGTCGAATTTCGTGCGAAAAATCTGTCGAACTTTTAGTCTGTCGAAAAGTTTTCGCTCGAACTGCAAAATTACCAAAAATTACGGCTCCCGAAAGCAGAAAAAAAGGTCCTGAAGTATATGTTTTAAGGTGTGCTCTACAAACTTGTAAAAAAAATGAGTGGGAGGATCCCTACTCTTAACTGCCAGTTATACATTGGCAGTTGGTTTATTTGGAGAACATTTGTTATATACAAAAAGAAGCATGTTTTCTATAAGACATCTCAACAATGGATTGTCTGATGTTTAATTCATTTTCATATATTGATCACACAATCATTATTTTACACTGTGTTGCGCGATTATTCTCATATTTAGCCGAAAAATAGTGCTGAAGCGTATACAAGTATGGTTTATTGATCTGTAGGCGTTAATTAAGTTCGTATGTGTTGTATTTCATTGAACTAAGCTGATCGTTTATCCTAAGCGATAATATTGTAAATTTAAAAGAGAATGTCATTTAAACGAAAATATTCAGAAAGATCAGAAGGTTATATAGCAGAAATTTCACCATGTAAAGATGAGAAAAGCATGCATAATTATGCCAATATGATGATCAACTCGTCAGCATCCAAAGTATCAGAAAGGTGTGTTTTTCCCCGAAGCCACTTAAATCAAGTCCAGTATTTGAACGCGCACGTGAACAGTATGACCAACAAAATGGTGTTTCGATTACTGGTTTATTAAAAAACAGAGACGTGAGAATAGGTTTTCATAGGAAGATGTAAGTGGAAAACAGAACTATGCTAGAAAAAGATCTTTACAGAGAAAATGGAAGCAGCATTTTTTTCTCTTGGAGACTCTCTAGAAACCGATGAGCAGTCTTTGCAAATTCTCCATCCTCAAATACGCCACGTCCATACTTTCAGTCATTCAGACGACACCGTTCACAAGTTATACTTCGTTCCGTATAGAGGCGACATCTTTCGTGCCGCTTTTGTATTCGTTTAGCGTACAGTCCAATTATTATTTCCCAGTATTTCTTGGATCGTTTATTTACGGTAACTTATTTATGGCTAAAAGTATTTTACGAACAGTTGTCAGTTTGCCTGATAAAACTGAAATATTTGGATATTAGGCAGACTGAATCAGTTCTGGACGTCGTTTATCAGGTCACGTTCTATTTTCTTTGTTTTCTTAATGTGCATTGCTGAATGCTGAAGAAGTTGTGCATGTTGTCTCAAAGTTTTTGTTCGCTTAATACCAACTAAGTATGAAACTTAACCTTGTAGTCGGTGACCTACTTCTTCAAGTTTGACTTCTCTGCTCAGTTAAAACCAGGCTTTACTGCACTTCAACTTGTTTTTTAGATCTTAATGTTATCCTTGCTCTCTTAAAGTTTGGAAACCTGCTACTAAAATATCAATACCTTTTAACAGCTGATTTCCACCATGGATTGATCTGAACAACAACCTATTAGAATCTAATTATACTCTTTTGATTTATCAACAATAGAGAGATGTGCAAGCCAAACAATGACTCAATTCGATGCTCTCTTCTGAGGTATCTTGTCTGAACTTGATGACGATCGAATCTCACATAAAATTATTTGAAATTTTGACTCACCTGAAACAGTAGATGCGGCCGGCTCTCTCGTTTTATGTAAGAAAACTGTCCCCTCAAACTGTTTGGAAAATCTCGTTTAACATATTTGCTTTATAACATTTCTGAAACAAAACCTTATCCTGTTATTAGAACTAGATCTATATCTAGTAAGAAAAAATGGATAAATATCTTTTGATAGTAAAACTTCCTTTTACTTTGACTCGTTTACAATGTCCGTTTTGTTTGAAACAATTCTTTGAAACAAACGTGACAGATATAAGCGAAGCAGCGTTTCCATTTCTGTTCGTACGTTCTGCCTACTTGAAATGACATGATGGCCGATGGATGTGTCTCACTTTCCTGACTGGGCTCTAGACATTCATCTAGCCAGGACTGTTGATCATATCCATTACGTCTTTTTTTGTGTAGTACTGAGTCTTCCTAGAAAAAGAACTTGAAACGATTCTTGGATACTGTATAGTTTTTTAAAATTTTACTTTCTCTTAATGGATCATGTTGAAATTCTATTTTTTAGAACTGATGATTAAACGTCTCAATTTGCTCCTAACAAGACCAGCATGGTTAGTACGACGATTCCTTGTATCTCCAACTCCTCCCGCTGAAGAAACACTTGACCTTACAAATCCGCTTCATAAACTCTTCCTAGACTGGACGCAAGAACACAGAACACTGAATATGTCATTCAACGAACTGTTTGGCCAGCTGCAATCACATGCAATAAATCGTCGCCTATCTGCCATTCTTCCATACGAATCAGCGGGGAGATCGGATCTAAAGTCTTGCCTAGAAGGCAGTATACTCACCATAGCCCACGTAGTTCCACCACAAGTCGTCATCTCATCCGGTTTTGTCATCCTCGACGGCTCCCTTATCGTCACATGCGCTCATCCATTCTACCAGATACGACACTCCACCAGCCAAGACGTTTCTTCTTCCGTCGTCACAATCACAAAAGATGGCACTATAATCCCCATCATCTCAGTGGAATCTCATCTCCCAATGTTTGATCTCGTCTTACTTCGCCTAGGAACAAAACTTGAATCGTCTCTTCCAATCGATCCCTTCCCAGCACCCATCGACACACACGTGAAAGCCTACTCTTACCATGGAACGACCATCCGTCCGAACTCCACACCAGTCGTCGAATCGACTTGGCAGGACTGCAAAGTCTCGTTCTACACTGATGGAAGAGGCAGGGAAGCAAAGACGGGCACGTATGATATGCTGCAGTGTTTGCATTTTGATCATCTTCCATCGGCTGGATCGTCTGGTGGCCCGATTCTGGATGCAAAGACGCAAGCTGTCGTTGGCATTATTCGTGGCTGGGAACATGCTGGTGGTAAGCTGCGTGGATTTGCCAGCCCGGCAGAGTCTCTGTTTGAGTGCTTTAGCTTGCCTGGTCTGCCGGAAGAAGTTGATTGATTGGTGTATATATTTGGAAAGAAAGTATTATCAAAATGTCCGGACGCAAAAAAAGAATCCAGGAAGGCTCAAACCTTTTTTCGTAACTGTACTTTAATGTATGTATAATTCGAATATACAATAAAAAATATGTGATATTCAGGTGATGCATTGCGTGCTGTCATGATACTGAATAAGTTATAAGTCATAAGGTGACAGGTTTGCAAAGATCAAGTGAAATTATATTTTCCAATATGTTGTACACCATACAATAGAGAATTCAACGGAGATCACGAATATCACCACCTCAACTCCTAAAACCAGTTTGTCGCCAAGATATTCTCAAAATACTGGGAGAGAGTCGAAAACCCAAAACCGTTTTCTTTGAACACAACAGGCCAAAACCGAGACACTCTCTTCTCGCAAGGTTTTCACAGGTTTTGTGAGAGGTTGTAATCCCGATATTTTGGCATGGCTAGATGTGCTAGAGAATAAACTACAAAACAACAAAGCTCTTTTTTAAAAAAGTCGTTTTCCTCGCTGAGAAAAGTCGACTTTACTTAGAAAAAGCGAAATTCTGACCCTAATTCACAATTTTCTCCATCAAAACTTAACTTTCTCGTAGTAAAATATCATATTCAGAATCAGAGTCGGAAATCGAGTCGAATGATTATATTCATATTCCGAATATGATATTTTCACTACGTGAAAGTTGAGTTTTGATGGGGAAAATTGTGAATTAGGGTCAGAATTTTGTCGACTTTTCTCAGCGAGGAAAACGACTTTTTTAAAAAAGAGCTCTGTGTTGTTTTGTAGTTTATTCTCTGGCACATCTAGCCATGCCAAAATATCGGAGCTACAACCTCTCACAAAACATGTGAAAACCTTGTGAGAAGAGGGTGTCTCAGTTTTGGCCTGTACTTTAACTGCGCTATCAAAAACCCGCTAAAAAAATGCGCTAGAAAAAGATGGATAAATATCTTCTGTTAGTAAAACTTCCTTTTACTTTGACTCATTTACAATGTCCGTTTTCTTTGAAACAATTCCGTAATATACTTTCAACGTTTACCTTTTTACTTGCTGTCTTCTCTTCATACACTGCACGAATTTCATGAAGTGTTTCTCTACCAGACAGAAATATTACCATTTATTCGCTTTGAGGTTATGAGCTGTCATTGCGCAGGAAGAAAATCATTTTCATTACCAAAATCATAGGTAATTGGAAAAATGATCTAATGCGTTACACCAGTCTATTCGTAAGTCAGAACTAGTCTGATCATCACGATCACGAAGTCGGCAGATTCTCAGACTATGAGAATCTGAATGAAAAACGCAAAAAACTAGCGTCTGACGGATAATGATAATTAGAAAAAAACAGCTTTTACCTTGTTCTGTTACCATGAATCAAAATGCAACTGTATACTCATTTGTTGTAATCTCTGTTTTGAGCATTACGGTATCGCCACTCCTATCACGATCATAATAGGAGAGCAGAGCACTTTTTGTAGTCCGCTGAATTAGACATTCGTCAGTCGTCATAATACGACTATCATCGAATCTCACCGACTGAATTGGGTTGTGATATCTTTTACAGTGAAGATATTTGTGTAGCACAATTTAACTGAAGAAAAGTTTCGACAATAGTACTTAGGATGTGCACCGCTTTGTTACAGGTATTCCTTGGAGTATGTGCCACAATATACTGGACTTTGTGAGCACAAACAAAGATGAAGAATGAAATTGTTTGTATGTGTTAAGTAGTATACTGATAGACCTCTACTCTGAAGCTCAAGTTCTCTCTCTTTCACATACGACAAGATGCGCATATGTTTGGATCATGACAAGTGCTTAATGTATCGTTATATCTCACCTACATATATCTGCATGCAGCATTGAGAAAAAGGAAATGGAACTTTGCAGTGGAAAAGTAGTTCTGTTGAAAAATTACGCTAATTAATGTTTTTCTCGTCACTTCCTAGCGTTGGATGGAATTCTCCCTGGTAGATGGCTTGTCCACGTAACGCGACACTTCGCTGATTAAGTATTTTTTTCAAAAGTAAACAAAACCGTTTAGGCTAGGTTGTAGAACATAGCCGAAGGTGCCAGAAAATGCATTTTCTTTTTCTCAAGTGAGTCTTGTGAGCCGTCATGTGATGCGCAGTAACTAGAATGGAGGATCTTGTTCGTCACATCTTTTGTGTTCTTATTTTCAAATTGATAGTGCGACTCGCTGTTTTGCTTCAGAAAAAGATTAGAAATGGTGTCCAGAGCGCGAGCTACATTTCGGTAAAAAAATCATTTTGAAAAGCTTTTTGCTTAGGGTGAAAATAAGGCACTTTTGGCTTAAAGTCGTGTTTTCACCCTAAGGAAAAAGCTTTTCAAAATTATTTTTTTATCGAAAATTCTGTCTCCTGTCTTGTAACAGGAGAGACTTTCATCGAAGGGGTTCTCTATTGTGTCTGCCTTATTGCTCATTTAACATGTTGCTTGTTACTATGTGACATATGCTAGAGAATTTAAACTGGCTGCAAGTTCCTTCCAAAGCGAAAAAATTGAACTTGCGACGTATTTAGGATATGCTTGCCCATACAAACTTCTGAATATCGTAAATATCCTAATTAGAACTTACTATGTCACTACGATATATATTTAGTATTTGCAATGCTGTTTCATTTAAAACTCTCCGCGGCAATTTTGAAATGAGATGAGACTCGGTGTGAGCTTCACACGATGGGTCAAAATGGCTGAGAAAAGATAAAACTGTACTACTTGCTATAAAATACCGATACATTTCTTCTGTAATAGCTACAGACCTACAGTTTTTGCAGCTAGACTCAGCTCGACGAGCTCCACAAAATGAAGTTGGTCTGACGAATTGCGCTAAAACTTTTCTAAAGTGTGGTATACTTTAGATGGATATACCCTTTATTTGAAAACCAACGGATTTCTAGAGAGCTATATATAGATGATATATATAGAAAACTACTTTTTGCTTCCAGTTAGCCGCTCGTCCTCAGCTATTACTGATCGTACAGATTTGGAAAAAAGATCGTTAGAAAGTGCAAGAACGGTAGATGAAAGTCTCTTTTTCGATATATGCTTTAATTACTAAGTGATAAGTCCCAAAAGTTGTGCATATTTTCAATAACTTTTCTATGAGATAATTAATTGCCACGTGAAATTTAATATACATTTAGTATGAATAGTGTAGAGTGATTCATTAAGTAAGCACATGCTACTTATCAGTCTGTACTTCTGTATCGTTTGATGCACTTATAGTCTGAAACATCGCTACCGAGTGAATGCACCAGTATGTTACTACATGCTAACCGTACGTAAGGGATTCAAACGGTGTGTACCGTGTTTCTAAGACACGTTTCACTCGGTCGGCTTTCTAATCTGCCCGCTGGGCAGTTGGTTCTCTCGTCTTTCTCTCTTTTCGCTTAATAAAAATTCAGCCAATGTAGGTATATGCATTCTGTTTTCTATCTGGCATATATATATATATAGAACGAAAATCCCGATCGCGCACAGAAGTTTAAATCCCGATATTTTCTCTAATCCCTATTCCGTCCCGTAAGTTTATTCCCAATCGGCAAATCTTTTTCTTTCAGTCCCGCTCCGTCCTGATCCGTTTTATTGCTCTATATTTATGTTGTTATATCGTGTAGTTTTTATCGCTTATCCTACATATATTATCTCTCATGTTTATTAAAAAGATATGTAATTATACTTTTTCAAGAATAAAACCGCTGTGGTGAAAATGAAGCATGGAGTGAAATTGTCTACCTTATATTGCGAATCATAGAAAAAGCTAAAAAAGCACTTGAACTACAAGTATAAAGTATTTTTTGATAGTACAGGGTGCGTAAAAATGTTTTTCCAGGGGGGGAACTCTATACTAACAAACAGTAATCATAATGAATTTTATACCAAATGAAAGCGCGGAAAAAATGTGTTCTTCTGATACTAAATTGTAAGGGTTCGAAAAATATTTTTATAACAAGGACAGCAAATCTCTGAAAAAACTGTACCAAAAG
>CAJNOQ010008389.1:0-11243 GCA_905250885.1 Didymodactylos carnosus | reverse complement strand
TTTAAAAACAATGAAAACGTTTTTAATTTTAATAAACTTAGTTTAAGTTTTTCAAAAATAATATGAAAGTTCGGCTTCTGTCGACCAATCCAAAGATCGAGAAGAAGTATATTCTCAGCTTTCATTCGTGAATACGGTGATAGTTCCACTGCTGCACCGAGAACCGGCCAACCACTGCAAATTTTTCGATTATATAGTGGTACCAGCAATGGCAGAATTCCTATATTTCAGACATTCTACAGAATTCTATAGAATTCTACATTTTCTCTATGAATTCTGCAACAACTTTTCCACAGCTGAAACATGATAAGTCCGAGTTATTCTCAAAACAGAAATCTAGGAAATGTATAGAATTTTATAGAATTCTAAGTTAGTACAAATATATTTATTACTGACCAAGTTTGAGTCAAGCGGAAAATTTTCGATCCGGTGATATTTGCGTGTTAGGCTAGAAAGAAAATTGAAAGTAAGAAGGAAACTACTTTTGTTTACGATCCTAGTCGTGATTGTTCCAGGTCTCAAATACCGGAAAGTATCGCTGGTTTATCACTAGTCATCTCGTCATTGACGTCATTAATTTATGATGCAGTACTCAAACTTCGTCAATTCATCACACACGCTACTTTCTGGAAATTTACTATTGCGTCTTTATCGTTCGCAAACACTGTCAGCCTGAGAGGAGGATGTACGAGTATTGTGAAGTGAGACTAAGAAGAAAAGCATGTAAAGATAATCAAAGAGTGTGTCAGCTGTAAAGTTTTAAATACAAAAAAAATACAATTTCTTGTTCTTACTTTCTCTTCATGTCGATGTTAGATGCCTTCGTTTTACATTGTACTCTGTTATTGAAGAGAACATCGAAAAAAACAAAGTACAAATGAACGTGAAAAAGCTTACGTTCATGTTATGCACCTGGAATCTGTCTAACATTACTTATTTGCTATGGGTCTAATATTAATCTTCTTAACAATTATTCTCAGGGCAGACAAAATAGTCGAAGAAACGAAAAAATTATTTTCTTAGGTGTACATACAGTTCACGATAAAAAATAACTTTTCGACTTTTCGACTTTTTTTTATTAACATGGCCTTTCTATGTAACGTTAAGTTGATATTCGTGATGTAGATCGAACCATATAAAATTCGGTTAGTTTTTTTCACGTTTTTCGTCGATCTTGTACGCGAAACATATCTGTACGACCAGACATGTGCGCCGATAAAAATTTTTCGGCGGCGGCGAATGAAACTTTTACCATGGCGGCGGCGGCGCGAGGATATAAAAATTTCCTGTACCTTCGGCGGCGGCGGCGCGAGGTTATGAAAACTTCCTCCGCCTTCGGCGGTGGCGTGTAAATATTAGTTATCAGCGGCGAATCTTATAATTTAAGTAAAACAACGTTCTCTTTCATTTCTGGCACGTTCTTCGCGCCCTGACTGTATCTGTACGTTGCCGTATACGAAAACATAGAAATGCGCTGCACGCTAGATGCATAACGTAAGAACGTACTAACAAAAATAGTCAAAATTTTCTCCGCCCTCGGCGGCGACAAAAGTTCAGCGACATGGCGGCGACGCGGAAGTCAGAACAGTTTTTCTCCGCTGTCAGCGGCGGCGGCGAACCGGCGCGTCATCTCCGTGTACGACAGCATTGTCGTTATTTCTCATTCGTTTAACATTTTTGCCAATGGCACACTAAGATCAAAAATTGATGACTTATTTACGGCCAGAAGAAGTCAACGACGTAAAGTGACGTTAGAAGTTAACTGTCAATTGGTATGTGGACTTTGGATATGTAAAAGAATTTCTTCTGTGAATTATTTGGATGGACTGCAAGAAAAACAACGGGACATGAAATGTCATTTCGCCCGTGTTTAGATCTAGAACTTCCATCTAAATAATTTGACAGATGATAAATGAGTGAGTCATGATTAAGTTACAAATGATATAAAAAAATGCGTTCGGAAAGGAGATTACTATTAACTTATCTTCGTTTATTTCCTTTTTCTCACTGTTTTCATTTTCTTCTTTGCTACTTTTTAGGTTAATTTATGTATTGTCATCTGATAGTTAAACGGACGTAACATTGTTCTCTGCTTGTTATACGTCGACGCGATATAATAAAGAGATAACTAAAGTGTATTTTAGATTATCAAACTTTGACGTAAAATATTCAGATTAAAAAATCAGATTATGGATGATTCTATCATTATCAACCAGCGAGAGATTGCCGGGATTCAAGGTAAAATATGATTTATTTTTTGCTTTGAATCTGTTTTCTGATTTATATATTTTTAGGTTGAATATAACGAAACGCTAAAAATTGTTCCATGCAGATGTCAATCATCATTGATCACTGAAGAATTACATGGCAGGCTATTTATGTGGTGGGTAAATAAAGGAGAACCAGGGAGGGTATTCGAATCAAGTGTCGGGTTTAATTTTGGCACAGATGACACGGATAACAAAATAATCTATAGTCCAGATGTATCATGGGTTGAAAATGGTGTTGATCGAAATGTTACGTTCCCGAAGGCGATACCCAAATTTGTGATTGAGGTACAATCTAAATATCAAAAAATATCTCAACAGCGTGATAAAATGATGTTTTATCGCGATCGTGGTGTTGCCCTTGGTTGGCTGATAATACCTGCGTTAACATCATCATTGGATGCAATATTGGAGATATACGAGCCAGGAAAAGTCACACGTACAATTCAGACACCAATGGTTGTTTCTGCTGATCTTATTGTGCCTGGATTTAGCATTGATTTTAGCAAAATATTTTTATACGATTGCCGTTAATTTTTATTTTCTAAAAATAGATTATGTATACGTAATCTATCGATTTATCTGTAATGTATTTTTTGTAAATTTTTTCCCTCATACGTGTGTATTTTTGTAATGGAATAAATGCGTTGTTTTTCTGTTTATTGTACTCTACTTAAAAATTTTGTCGCTGTAGTTGTTGTTAAAATAATAAAATGAGAAGAAGCAAATGTTTTTGATGGTGATTTTTCCTGATAAGGTCAGCTTTGTTTTCACGTTGTGTTTTAAAGAAGGTATTTTCTTTTTAGTATCTAACTAACACTGGACAACACCCAGGTTGATATTAGTAATGCTTCCGAAGTTTAGAGCTCTCTTTCTTCTTTTTGTAGTCTATTGTATATACAATTTTTTACGCCAGAATATTCCTAAAATGTGGTCTAAAAACTGATGTTTTTAGGTGATCGAGAACAAAACTAGCTATACCTTTTTAGGTATCTCGTCCGATTATTGTAGTTACTGTAATAGGGATAAAATTCGTGTACAGAGTTTACCGCCTGGTTGAATGTAGTGTTGTAAGTGGCTTGTTGTTTATCTATTTCAGAAAATGACAAACGATAATCATACAAATTTAGAAAAACTCATTAACAGTTTGCGCAGTTCGACAGCTTTCTAATGAACCAGAGAAAAACAATTCTCTTATCAAAGAGGTTTGTTATAAAGTTCTTTGATCCCTCATACACCAGTTTTTCTTTTTATTTGCAGACTGTTGGAAAATTACAAGACTTTCATCGGTTTTACCATAGGATAAAAAATGCTGCCTATCAGAAGGGAGAGTATCAGATTTGGGACAACCAAAGATATCTTATCTGTTGAAGAGACGAATTTGTAATCGACAAAAGCAATTTTCTGATATGTTGCTGCTAATGTATATGCTTCTAAATGAATAGTCAACGGTTTTGAACAACGATTTGTTGATTTTGCACGGCATGCACCCCAATACCGTTGTTGACCACCTGATGAGGACAGTATCAATTGTCTTAAACGCGATAAAAAGTGAAAACTGATTTAGAAGCTGCATGAAGCCGCAGAGAACCATAAAAGGTTCTAGTTAAGTTAATTTTGATATTTGTTCGATCATCAATCAATCGAACTCTATCTATTGGTCGTATTAGATTTTAATTCTGATCTGTTAATAGATGTTTTGGTATTGTACAAGTACGTAACCACCCGTGAATGCAGATTATTCATGGAATCCCGTATTAATTGACAATAACTAATGATAGTCGATACAATCCACTTGGACTTCAAGCAGACTGAACACGACCAACAATAATGAACTTATCAAAAATCTTGATCCATATTATTTACCACCAGCACTAAAACAATTTATTCAGAGTCATTCTACAGAAGAAATAGATGGTAAAATAGATTTAGCTCGAATATTCCTCTGATAATTAATCAAAAGTTTATCTCTTTTTTAAGCAGTTATCATTGTTGCAAGAACGTCAAAATAATATTTTTTTATAAACTTTAATAAAAGACCAGAAAAAATGACAAATTAAATTTTTTATTTACACAGTTCCGAAATCAATTGCTGATAAAACTAGGGTTCCTCAATAAACAGGCAGGAAGAAAAGTTGAGTAGATGTAGTAATAAGTCGAAACAAGGAAGCTAATACAGAATATATAACTTGTTAATTAGCGATATGAAATGTGGAGTTGAGTCAGGCACGACAGGAGACGACAAGAGCAAATAGGAACGGATACTCATTGAGGTGAGGAGAAACCCAAAGAAGTTCTAGTTTAGTTCGTAAAAACGAAGTTCTCTTCTGGAAAAAAACAGTTGTCTTGTGGAACACCTAAACACAAGTTCTTTAGAAAAAAATTTGGAGTTCTAATGAAGAAGCACCAAGTTCTGGAGGATAAGCCGTGAACTTCTGGTGGAGAAACACCAATTTCTTGAGGGAGAAGGATGAAGTTCTCTTGTGGAAAGACCAAGTTCTTGAGGAAAACATTTGGAGTTCTTATGAAGAAACACCAAGTTCTCGAGAATAAACGATGAAGTTTTGGTGTAGATAAAGCTCTCTTGTGGAAACACCAAGTTCTTGACGAAAGAAGATGAAGTTCTGGTGAAGAAATACCAAGTTCTTCAAGAAAGATGATGAAATTCCGGTGGAGATACACCGATTTCTTGAGGAAAGAAGATGGAGTTCTCGTGAAGGAACACGAACTTTTTTAGGAGAAAGTTTGTAGTTCTGGTGGAGAAAACACCAAGCTATTGAGGATCAAAGACGAAGTTCTCCTGCGGAAACACCAAGGTCTTGCGAACAAAGAATGAAGCTCTCTTGTAGAAACACCAGGTTCTTGACCAAAGAAGATGTAGATAAAGAGAATGTATTTAGTGAAGAAGCACTAAGTCCTCTTGAGGACACGTCATAAAGTTCTGGTGGAGAAACACCAATTTCTTGAGGGAGAAGGATGAAGTTCTCTTGTAGAAAGACAAAGTTCTCCGGGAAGAAAGATGCAGCTTTGGTGAAGAAAGACTAGGTTGTTGAGGAAAGTATTTGGAGTTCTCACGAAGAAACAGCAAGTTCTTGAGTATAAAAGATGAAGTTCCGGCGGAGAAACCCCAAGTTTGTCACGAAAAAAGATGAAGTACTGGTGCCGCACCAGTACTTCATCTTCTTTCCTCAAGACTCGTGTTTCTGAGAAACACCAAGTTCTGGAGAAAAAAAGATGAAGTTTTCTTGCAGAAACACGAAGTTCTTGCGGACAAGCCGTGAACTTCTGGTGGAGAAACACCAAGTTTTTGATGGAAGAAGATGAAGTTCTGCTGGAGTTAGACGAAGGTCTTGAGTTTAAACGATGAAGTTTTCCTGCAGAAACACCATGGTTTTGAGCACAAAGATGAAGTTTTCTTGTAGAAATACCAAATTCTTCTGGACAGTCGATGAAGTTCTACAACTATTTCAGTTTCTTTTTAAACGGTAAAATGGCTGTTCAATTCAACCAGGTTTCTGAACAGATTGGGGCTACACTGACTCTTTCACGTACTTATTCCGCAAATGAAATTTTTTTCACACTCACTCTCACGCTGCCTACTGCAATAACATTTCAATTCGCAAAGGAGCCGTGTCACACAAAACTGGTAATGTCAGCTTCCGCAGCTTAATAAACTCTCCATGCTCTAGTTGAATCTCAGATGGCATATTGTCCATCTATAAAACAATTTTTCCTTCCTAAGTTTTAAAATTAATCCAGTCTTTAATTGTTAGTTTTGAAAAAGAATATCCTAACTGAAACTGTCTTGAATCCACAAGATGGTTTGTTTAACAGAAATATCTTCTTCTAATGTTTTATAACGACTGCTGATGAGGGAAAAGGTAAACAATAAAAATTTCTGTTATTAGCATCAAAAGGCAGAAAGATGCATATCAATGTGGAACCTTAAAAATACAGCCACACCTGCTTTTAAGGCTCCCCCATTCAGTCAGAAAAGTAGAGCAATAATTATCATTTTATTTGGTGAAGAGTGAAGATAAATTTGATCTTGAATGTAGAATACATATCGGCGCTTCCATTGAAGATTACAGAGGATTTAGTGGTATTATATTTAAATTTTCAAACAAAACAAAAAAGAATGAAAGAAGATATTCTAGAATATTATTATTCTAAGAAAAAGCGAAGATTTAAAATACTTATAAAACAGGACACATATTCCTTATCACTTGTAATACAAGAAGAAAAAGACGATATAGCACACGCAACCATATTAGCACTGGCAAGTAGTAAGATATTCGATTATATTATCACTGGCCAACAAGGAAAAGATGATATCTTGTTTAGAAACTATAAACATCTGTAGCTAATTAAACAGTGTACTGTAGTATTTTGACCTTTCCACATCTGATCTAAAATTTCGTTTTTTCACTCAAGCTCTTCGATAAATGGCATCGTATTTGATTGCATTTTTGCTCTGTGTTTTGGTATCGAATGTTGTTCCATGGACATTAGATTATCCATCGGCTCAACAAGTATCATCACCTCATTTCAACCGTGGACGATCTGGACACGCAATAAAAGCGATCGTATTACACGGCACAGCTGGTGGTGGTGAGTTTGATCAAGCGTTCATCCTGCTAGTTGTGTTGATTGTATGACTTTTTGGTTTTCAGGTACTGTTCAGTGGTTTCTAAACCCAGCCAGTAAAGTATCAGCCCATTATGTTGTGGAACAAGATGGTAGAGTAGTTCAAATGGTCAGTGAAGATGATACAGCGTGGCACGCTGGCGTTGTAACTACTAACAGTCAGTTTTACGGACAACCAAATCCAAATTTATGGGCGATCGGTATTGAATTCAGGTGAGAGAAAAAACATACAAATAATTTCCTTCCACATTGCAGAATTCTTTTTCTCAGTCGAAATATAAATAATGATAACGATATGCCCGAAGTACAAATCCAAGCTGGTCTTAGATTGGTCTCCGATATATTACGTCGTTATGGCAAGTTACCACGATACACCCATGATCAAATCAGTGTTGGTCGTATATGTCCTGGTCCTAAATTCCCAACTTCTCGATTTTTAGCTCTATAAGAAACCGAAGTGGCCATATATAGTTACTTTCTTTACTGCTTATCTGATTCTTTGTAAAGCTCATTAACTAATTCAATAAAACCTGAATGGTATTTGAGAAGAAATAGCAGTCTCAGTACTTTAAATGTAGCCGACTGAAATTCTGTTTTGGCTATGCCAGAATGATAATCGGATTAAAATAATTTATTTTATTTTTCCATCGAAATAATAAAAATTAAAAAGTTAACAAAGAAGAAAAAAAAGATTAAAAGATGGCAAGATGGCTGGGTTTTTTTCTGTACAAAAACGTTTTCAATGCTTCATCAGTTGGCCAGAGAAAGAAAATGAGCGGGAATGCGATTCACATCGGTTAATAAAGTGAATAGAGTGAATAGATAAGAGAGGAATGCTCTAGGAAGATGCATAACTGTTTGTGCATGCAGTATATGAGTGGTAATAAAAAGAATATGGGATATTTTGATGATTCAGTAGTGGAATGCGAGCAACAGAAAGAAATGAAACTATCATAGGATGGGAAAGAAAGAGAGAAATGAATCGTCTCTCATATATGTATGTTTATCACTTGTACGTGGAAACATTGCTGAGATATAGGAAAGGAAATTGAATGATAGCTTTTTATTATGGATGGCAAGGATTGGATGATAATTTTGAATAAGCAAAACAATTAAAAAAAGTTAAAAAGATTGAATAAAAGGAATTGTATCAGAAACTTTCATGTATTCGAGACAAGAGGGTGGGGCGGAGGCGGTGTGAGAGTGAGGGTATTTTTTGCAGTGAGTATTTGTTATCGCGATTGGCGAGTAAGAAAAGTGAGGAAAAAGCATCTGAGCTAAAGTTCTATAAGAGACAGAAGTAATTGTCTTCTTAGTCTATTCCCATTGCTTGTAATTGTCTTGAGGCTACTTCATACGGCTTTGAAGCGGTATTCAATTTTTGTATATGTGTGTGAGGAGACGTTGCTACCCGCTGAATCGTAAAAAATAAATTAATTCTAACAACAAATATTGATATATTTGAATCTATTATTCTGAAGGATAACTGATACAGCTATAAAAAAGAACAGCAAAAAGTTTACGACCCTTAAAAAAGGTTTATTTTTCGATTTCTAACTTAGGTGTTTACTCTGTTTTTTATAGAGAAATATTTTCTTATTCTTTCTTACAAATTCAACGTTTATTATTTTAATTATTTTTTTTGTTCTTTTCTTATCGATAAAAGACATTATCAAAATCCCTACTTGCATCACAAATAAAAACATTACCACAAAAAAAGAATCAGCTCAACATTTTTCATAAATTTAATAGATTGAGTAGATTGAGAGTAATTCCCATAAGAAAAAAAACCCTCCAGCGCATACAAAACTGAACATATCAACTTACAAGTTAGGGCCTACAGGTTAACCACCATGCCGAATCCAATGGTAATATCAGTTTTCTTTCATTTTGGCTTTCATAATGGGATGCTGGAAAACCTGGATTTTGATCCTACGGGTCCTGGGATCATTTTTATAAAAAGTTCCACTACAATTGATAGTTTTATTCACTGTACTCATCGAATAAAACTTGCACTAATTTATAGCAAAAAAAGTTCCAATCAATTGAAGTATTCATTTTTCGTGCTAAAGGAGGAGAGTGACTGATATTATCCGAAAATTGAACTTTAACAAGATCACATAGTTCACAGAGATTATCATCTATTTCTAAATTATGAGTTATGAGTAGAGCTAGTAAGCAAGAGCAGTCCTGATACGTTGATTCTCACTAATTCGTGTCGGCTCGCGAACTGACTGTTTGAATTTTAGGGTTTTAACAATTTCAAAAACGTTTTGCTCAGAATCATTAGATGGATATGTATTATACCAAACGTCACAATGGGCGTTCAAATCTCCTAGTAAGAAAACAGGATCAAAAGAGTTCGCTTGTGGCACATCACGGATGCTTTCTGTCAAATATTCGATATAAGAATCTCCCCCAGCGTTACCCAAGCAAAATCACCTATGACAAAAATCTAGATACATTTTATCCGTAATTACGAGTTGTCATGTAGATTACTAATTGGAATAGGGATTTTTAACTAGACGTCTCTGCATGTATAACTAGCAATAATTAAATCGATCGATTAGTGGGCGATAAATCGATAGTTGCAATTAGAAGAAATTAGCAATCCCCCGATTACTAGATTTTCACTGTCATTACCACATAATTACAGTCCATATCAAAATTTGATGGCTTTTTAGCGAGTGAAAATCTAGTAATCTAGATGAATCGGGCGATACTTGATTATTTTTCTATGTCTGATCACTGATAGAAAAATATGACCGATTTTTGGAATAAGAGCATCGAAAGCATGATCTCAAAATTGATGTCTTCCAGACTCTCTTCAACGTCCTTTAATTTTTAAATGGTCTTTGTAGTAAATCAAACAACCACCTGCCACTCTATTCTCACTCGAGGAGTGAGAATGGAGGAGAATCGAGGAGTCTTTTCCTTAATTCCCTCAACTTCATTTTAAGAGCCCATAGTAAAGAACTTTCTTAATATAATAAATGTATTACTTTAATTAGGAGGCAAATACTACACACGTTTCCGAGATTGATGATGGTGAGTGAAATGCACCACTTCTTCTATAGAAATGCACATGAATAATGGTGAAAAAAAATAACCAAAAAAAAATAAAAAGATTCGAGCAGGAATAGAACCCGCGATGATGAAAAGACGGGAGGCCGTGAGAGGGGCCGTTAAAAAAGTTTAAAGTTAAGGTAAGGTAAAGCACTTTTAAACTTTAAATTTTTAAAGTAAACTCAAAGTGGTGCCCCTACTCGTAGGCTTTCTAATTATAATGTTGGGTTTAACGAACCGTTCGAAAACAATACTAATTATAGACACTTAAAAGCTGTCATACGTTTCTCTGAAAAAAGTTTACTGTTTAATTTTTTTTAAAAATATGGCAGTTCAGCAATTAAAACTTAAAATTTCTCAAAACTAAATCATAAAAAGGAACTCACCATATCAAATAATCTATACGGAGCAAAAATTTTAAACAATGGTGAGTTTTGCTATGTATGTGTGCATGTGTGATTATGATTCAATAAGTAAGTACCGAGACTCTTGCTCCGACATTCCATGTTCAAATCACGGCAAAAGCTTCCCCCCGGTTTTCCAAAAACCGCAGCAAATTTTCTCCGATTTTCGGAGTACCCTCCCCCTGCTTTTACCTCTTTGCGGTCCGTCTTTGCGGGTGAAGGGCTGCTTTTCAATCCAAAATTTTTACCTGCGAGGTACTTAGTAGCTCTATTGTTGGAACGCTACAGTAAGTGTCGCATCCAAAAATTCTGAGCGTACAATTGTTTTCTTAATAACCGGAGAACGATAGGAGATAAAGACCGGAGATTTTCGCCATTGTACACAAGAGATTCTAGGTATGAAAGTACGAACAAATTTGATTGATAAATTTGTTGATCAAGCGAATTTTAGTATATTTTCATGGTCAGTAATATTCTTTTGATCAAGTTTTCAATGAAAATGTTTCAAAACGATAACAACATTTTATAAAGAAGTTTTCTTCAACCCTAAACTAACATAGAACTGATTCAAAGAGTTCACCAAAAGGATTTATTAGAGTGGTTCTCAAGCGATTTTTCAAAGCATTCATCAAAGCGACTGTTTTTTAACATACATCAAGCGCATGATGTATCACATTCTTTCTGATGCGTCATATATCGTCATTGGAATTTTCACATCACACTATCCGATGACACTTCGGGAATGTTTCACGATGTTCTATACATATATAGGCCGATTTTTCTATTGTTTTTTTGTATCAGAACTATATTCACTATAGTGTTTCTTATCTTCTCTCGATTCGACTAATAAACGTACTCA
>CAJNOQ010008388.1:0-11243 GCA_905250885.1 Didymodactylos carnosus | reverse complement strand
TTGCAACTACGGTGTAACGACAGTGAAAATCTAGCAATTGGGCGATTACTAGATTTTTTCTAGTTGCAACTATCGATTTATCGTCCAATAATCGATCGATTTAACTATTACTAGATGCACCTGCAGATGCATCTAGTTAAAAGTCTCTTTTCCAACTAGTAATCTAGATGGCAACTAGTCGTGCATCGCCCGATTGTAGACGAAATGTATCTAGATTTTTCCCACAGGCGATATTTGCTTGGGAGCAATCAAGTGAAAATAGCAAAAGTTGTTACCTTTTTTTTCTCAGTGGAACAAACCAAATTTATTTTCCATATCTTAGAGATCCGATCGTAACGACCAATCATTTGTTTTCAAAATTAAAAAGATCAACCTGAATGGATCAAGTTTGACTAAGTTTTATTTGTTTTATTGGAAGACTCAAATTATTGGTAAAAAATTGGCAAAACATAATGAAATTCTTGCGTCCTTAATTCTAACTGAAAATTATTTAAATTACAGATGGAAAATAGAGCTTTTCGAGGTATACACGGTGGCTACATCAGCTTTCCTCTCTCACAAACTTTTAGCAGATACACATCGTTTATTTTTATCTATTATCTAATTTTTTGTTAGCAAACAGTCGAGTTTTAATTTATTTATTTAATCAATAAAGTATTGAATGATGCAGGTTCATTAGTGTTATTTACGCATTTATTTTATTTTGTATTGACACATTTTTTTTTCTAAAGAGCTTTTACTGCTCATAAGACAGATCCTCTATCTTGTCGATGTTTTTACAAGATGTGAATTTTAATTTTCTACTCTTTTTTTTCACGAAAGATTTGTCGATTGCAGTGCTATATATCTAACTCACAATTCAAAGAATTGCTTGCGGACTTATATATCATAACATTCATATATATGAAAAATTATGAATATTTATTTTGTCCTCTTGAAGATTTTTGCAAGATCTTTGAGATCAAACTGCATGTAAAAATGTTGGCAAAGATTCTTGTTCGAACCTGTAAGAAGTAAGAATCTTGCAAGAATATTGACGAGAAAGCTAGATAGACTAGAAAAACCAAAATAGATGACAAAAATGGCGAAAGACGTCAGTAGTGTGTATATCTATCAGAAAAACAAGCAATAGAAAAAAATGTCAGATATACACATACATACGGCGCATATTAAGAGTAAAGCATACCAAGAAAATATTTTTGTCGATGTACTTTATCATGCAGAAATATGATGATAATATATTTCTTTTACGTCACAATGTGTTCAAACAACAGTGTAGAGTGTTTTATTAAACATTTTTAGTTTTATTGTACGCCAGTTAGTCAAAAAAATATAGTATTTTTTGCTAGAGGAACAGAAAGGTAGTTTTTACAATGCAAAGTAATAAAGTATCTCATATTTTCTAACAAAAATTCTCGTTTGGGTAAGCGTTTTTTTTTTCGAACATTATTTTTCTGAGAAGTTAGCAAATGCAAATTATATGTAGTTTAGTAACTCACTTCTCTGTCAATAAGTTTATAAAATAATAGCCAAAATGTTATCGTTCTTCTCAGTGAAACAGATATTTCGATGTGCAGTTTGAATTAGAAAAACATCACGTAGTGTATGCCACTAAATTAAATAGAATTTAAGCAAATAATAACGGGCAAAACATATATATATATATATGTATATATGAGCTACACAATACATTGTTAATTAATGCGGTGTGAAGCAAACCGCATTCTAGTAATAAACTGCGTGTTTTTTGCTTGACAAAAAAACGCTTGTAGAGAGAGGGGCGACTAAAAAGTGTCTTCTCCCCTTTTGAGACTTTGTATGTTTCGTTGCTCTGATTTACTCCAAAGTAGGTCTTTTGAACGTTTAGCACTTTCAGAAAACACGATAATTAATCTGAGTCATACATGTACACGCGGTTTTATACCAGAGTACGTTCGTCTACCGTATGATTCGTTTTATGATCATTCCCTATATCTATTCAACAAGTAATTATCGTAACTCTAGCTTCTCTGTTGCTGTATCCTTCATTCTCTTGTTTCTGCTTCGCATCACATCCGTAACTCTCGCTAGCATGATTACCGTCTAGTTTAAATGAAAGTCACAACTAATAATCTCATACTCAAACTTGTCGCTAAATTGTTGGAAACGAACGACAATTTGATTACTGTGAATTACACTAAATTTTGATGTCCTCAGTGCCTTGCTTACGCGAAGCAGGAAGAACTATTTTTCACCGATACTTCTATTCGTATTTTTAGTTTTACAATCTGTTTATCTGCCATTCGTGAGACATCGTAACTACATTACACAAAAGAACTTGTTCGTACTTTTAATTTGGTATTTCATGACTAATTCATGTTAAATGAACTAATTGCAGAGACAAAGCTCATCCACATGTTGGTTCAAACGTAAAATAGGCTTGTAGTAGAGTAGATATTATACTATATTCTAAATAAAGTCATCCCTCTCATCCTAATAGGAAAAGTGTTTTGACCCACGTCTCCATCTTTGAAAGAATCATAACGAAATAATTAGCGATGATTATGTCCATCATTATATGATCAGATCATGAACAACAGGTTATTCACTTTGTTTAGCGAGATCACTGAGTTGTTTGTTCGATACTAAATTGGTTGTTTATATGCTACAATTATCTCGTTTTAGATAGAGCGTAATCATACAGTTTATCATTCAAAATAGATCACTCACAAGAAAAGGAAGTTACCATTAGCACGTTATCTTCGCGACAACGTCAGTCAAAATTGACTTCACATACTGAGAATAGCAATGATAACAGCAATGGAATGACCGAATTAAAATCTCGCACAAGATTACCTGAAAAATATAAAAAGCTTGATTCTGACATGGATGACAATGAAGTTTACTTAACGAATGATGCGAAACGCCATTTAGCACATGTTGAACGGTAAGTTAATATAAAATAAAATAAAACTTTATGCTCATTAAATTCCATCTTTTGCTTAGAAATCTAGTGTTTAATAAAGCACACCATTCAAAGGATAACGGCATGTTCTTATACATATGATGTATCTTAAAGTATGTTAATTGAGATATTTTTTTTATATAAAAATTTAGTTTTCCTATCTTATGTATCAACTAATAACTTATCCAGCCTAACAATGGAATAAGACTACATCTTTTAAAAACCAGTTTTCTAATAATACCTCGGGAATATTTATACAATGCTTCTAACTGTACTTGTTCGAGTTTGTTTTTTTATCCATGTGTTATTCTACTTATTGAGATAATTATTTTTGATGTTATATGGCCCATTCATCGGTATAATGTGTAAATGGTGCCATTTATACAAAAATACGATTAGTAATAGATTTTTTTTGTACTTAACAGAATCAAAAGAACAATACTTCTTCTATCTAAATGCGCATCATACATACCAATAACATTTCATGTTGGTGTTGTTTCGTTTTTTCATTCTCTTTCTTTTTTTTTATTCATACAGTAGAAAATCATAAATTCTTTTCTATTTTTTTTTCGTTTGTTCTAACTTGACACTCGTTGAAAATATTTGTTGAACATAGTTACTGATATGTAGAAGGAATATATCTATACTTCAACTTGTTCGACTAAAATGATGTATACCACAAAGATTACTAAAGATGTTAAATTTTTCATGAATTGAAACAGATAAACTCGTTCATTTTATTCTATTCAGTCGTATTCTTGAAACATAAGATACGAACGAGTACAAAATTCAATTAGTATATGTTTATTAACCTATCTCACTGTAATAAAATTTAAAATTTGACTCGTTCTTCTATTCTTATTAATCATTTGAGTAGATAAGACGAAGAAGAATATTAAAGACTTATTTTTATTTTTCAATTAGGCACATATCATCTTGTTTTTGTTGGTGATCTACTCTCATAATGGAATTTGAATTTATCAAGTTTTGTTTCATTTATTTTAGTCATTCAAATAGAATGAAACCAATATCAGCCATTAAAATTCTATTTGATAGTGTATCATTGATAATAAGTATGCAGTTAATTTTATTTATTATTTATTTATCTATTACTATTTATTGTATTTTAATTTAGTTGCGTTATCCTGGCTACTTCTTAAATATCTTATTAAACCAGTTCGTCGAGGATTTTTATGTTCTAACCTTAATTTATATCGTAGGTGCTCATTTTTTTAATATAATTGAACATGTTAGTTGTAATATGTAATATTCTGATTTAGATCCACAACCAGTCCAAAAAGTAATTCCAACATGGTTATTATTTGTATTAGCGGTTATTCTACCAATTTTTGTCGTACGTATTGTTCGATTATTTATTTTATTATTTGTCAAACATCTTGCTTGATTCACCTTATCGGCATCTGTTAGAGACAATGCATCGTACATTAAGATTTGTTAGAATTAAGCAGTTTTCATTGTGGTTAGTACATATCACCAACAGACACCATTTCTATCATTCAAACGTCTGTATTATAGCGAGTTCAGCCTGATTGGTAAGAGCTTTTTTCTCTAGATTATTGGTTCAGAATTTGTTCGTTGGTATTACATAATTCGTACAAAAGCAGCTCGAGTTGTTTATAGAATTAAATTTCGAAAGACAACATACAATATACCAGAATGGGTTGGAAATTTATATATTATTATTGGTAAATATGAATAAGCCAGTCGCTCCCAAGTTTCACTCTGTTTTGGGGGTATTTTAGGCGTGTTTATCTTTGCCGCATGTGCAAATTCATTTTTAACCAATGTTGGAAAAGTATCGGCTGGTCGTTTACGTCCACATTTTATTCCATCTTGTTTTCATACAAATAATTACACATTATATTGTCGTACTCCAAATGACTGGATAACAAATTATACATGTGTCGGTGAATCAAGTGATATTATCAAAGAAAAAGATGGTGCCAACGACATAAGGTAGTCATAGTCTATTTGTTGAGATATCCTAAGAAAAAACTTATTTTTCTTCATTTTATTTAGACAGTCATTTCCATCTGGTCATGCTTCAACAGCATTTTGTGGTTTGATATTTTTAGCAGTAAGTGTTTTAAAGGTTATCATAAGTCCTTCTAGATTTGATCAATTAATGAAATAGAAGATCTGACGAGGGAATCTTCGCAAGTGTCTAGTCGTTTTTTCCTTAAAACACACGATTGTGGGTAGTCTTTGATACTGAATCTGATATCTGTTTCTGCTGCTAGGCCTTTCTGGGATGGGTCTGTAGAATCCGGGTGTCCGAAGACTAGTTATGAACTTCCAGCTGAACATATTCTGGCACTACCAGATTGTAGAGCACTTGGACTTACCTATGTGGAAAAATGTTCGGAATCAACGAACAAGTTTTCACAGAGATAAAATTTTACTTTCTAATCCAGTAGGGAACTGAATGTTTCAGATTTTTATCTCTGCGAAAACTTGTTCATTAGTTCTGAACACTCTACAATCTGGCAGTGCCAAAATATATTCAACTGGATGTTCATAGAGAGACTTAGGACACTCGGATTCCAGAGACCGATCTCAGAAAGGCCGTGCAGCAGAAACGGATATTAGATTCGTGTATGTTCTAAGGAAAAAGCGGTTGAACACTTGCGAAGGTTCCTTCGTGAGACTAAACTACATAATTTTATAATAAAAGAAAACAGTAAAACAAGTTGAATAGAAAAGAAGTACATAACTATATGAAAAATTCTATACGATTTACTCGATAATTAATTCAAACTAATTGTAACTGATCTGTTCTATCTTTCTAGTTATACATTTATAAAGTTTGGTGTTGGCGCAATATTGGTATGTTTCCATGTGTTGCTCAAGTTGGTTGTGCGGCGCTAGCAGCATATATAGGTAAAAATAATGGTGATAGCTAGTTGAAATGATTACATTTAATTGTAACTATGTTTTATTTCTTTTCAGGTATAACGCGTGTTACTGATCATCGTCATCATCCAACGGATGTTTTGGGTGGTTCAATACTTGGAACTGTGGTCGCAATTATAGCTGTACGTCTTTTTCTATTTATCGTGATTTACATTGAGTTCATTTTTATTTGATATTATCTTTTAGTTTCGATACATGGTTGGCCAATTTAAATATTCAACATTAGAACAAGGAGAAATCATTAGCAGGGCAGACGAATCGGACATTCAGAAATAAAAATAAATTTTATTTTATTTTTCATTATTTTTATTATTCAAGCTAACCGTATTTTATGGATATTGTTTTATTATGAAAATATTTACTTTTATCTTTCATAAATTTGTTTTACAATAACTTTGGTCAGTTATAGAAAAGGCGATAGTGAAACAAATTTATTAAACTTGAATAAAGTGAAGATAAAATGAAAATATTTGTTTTTATACTCGAGTATCAAAACAAAAAACCTAGTATCGCTCAAAATGTATCTAGATTTTTCCCATAGGTGATGTTTGCTTTTGTATTTTATTCTGATCTGAATGAACAGAAATGTTCAGTATGAAAATTTGATATAATGTACAAACTTTTCCCCACACTTTTTCCCACGCTTTTTGATCTGGTTGTTATTGTTCCTTTTCAATTTATATTTACTGAATGGTTTATTTTTCTATTTTAATTTGTTTCATTTTAACTTATCTACAGTTTATTGCATTAAGATATAAATAAACTGTTGGCAATAGTCTATTTAATATGACAAGTCCTTGTTTTGACTATAAAACATGAGTCTTTGAGATGTGGGCTTGTTGATGAAAAACGGACTTTCTATCATTTTGTTTTTTCTCAAAAACAGGAAAACAATTCGTTTTGTGTGCTGAAATTATATATTTTACTTCAATAGCATTGTCTATTGTAGGTTAATCTAGAAAAATCATTTAATGTAGATGAAAATATTGAAATTGAGCCTGCAACGAATGACTCATAAGTTAATCATAGAAAACAAATTATTGAGATGTTGTGCGTGTGTATGCATTTCAGAAGTGAGCACAACGAAGTTTTTTAATGATCTATCTTGTCAGAATGAGATGGAACTATCCCATATATCGTTACTATGTTTTTAAAAGATTTTTTATGCATTAAACTAAAGATTTTGAAAAAAATGACGGATGACAAAAGATTTTTTGATTGTAATTATTTGAAAAAAGTACAGAATTTAAGAGTATTAGTTTTTTTTCTTAACTGTTTGAGTGAATATGAATTATCATAATAGTGACACATGTTTTAGATAATTTTGAATGGCTACGAATAGTCCCACAACAATAACTGAATCAGGTAGTATTTGACATCTGTCCTCATGTTATCAACATATTACTTTTGGATTTATTTTAGATGCTGATACAGATTATAAAGTAGCAGAAAATAACGTTGCACAAGACGAATATGACGATGAACGAACAATTGATGAAGAAGAACAAAATCAAACAATGTCAGCTGAAGATATTCAAAGTGAACTGGCAGAACTACAAGCCGTACGTAATCAACTCAAAACAAGTTAATTGGAGTTATAAAATAATTTAGTTTACTTTAGGAAAGTGAAATGCCAATTAGTGAATTATTGAAATTATATAGTTTTGTACCAAATACCACCTCGAATCGTGTACAACGAAATTTGGATGAAGTAAAGTTATTTCTAGTTCTACTTTTAAAGTTAACTACTGTATTTCTTATCTTTAAAAGTCGTCCATGTCGTCTACAGATGAAAGTACATCAACTAGTCATGATGCTGAATATCAAAATTTATTAACAAATAATACAACTGGTCAGTTATGGAAAGTAAATAAACATTCTGTCATTCTCACACAAAATTTAATGAAAAATCAAAAAATTTCTTATTTAGGCACATCGGATGGAAATGATGAAGAAGATACGGATCCATCATATTCATTAGAGTGGCAAAAAGTATGAGTTTTTATTTGTTGATATTGATCAGCGTTATCTTTATTTTTATTCTTTATTTTCAGTCGATAAGTGTTGGAGATCAATTTCAAGCACTTGTTCCAGAACTTACAGCAAATAATAGTAACACATCAATCGACAAAGATCAGAGTAAATTGTGATGTCTACTATCTGTCATTGCATGTTTTGTGTATTTCTTCACTTCTAGCTGACATTTTTGGCCAATTACTATGGTCTCCCAGTAATATCGATGATGCATTAATAGATCAGTATCTTAAAGAGGCTTGTAAAGAATGTACGTCAATGATTGCTCACCTCTTTTGCTTTTTCATATGGAATTATTTCTTTATATAGTTCCAACAGCTGATCAGGAAGTGGCATTAGAAATATTTATGTCGTGTTCATACGAGTTAGATCAAGCTTTAGAAAAATTTCGCGTATCAAACAAAAATATTTGTATGTAAACTCTTGTTAGTATCGAATATTTTGGTAATGACTACAACTGTCTTCTAGTTTCTATGACACCGTGGTCTATAAATGAATGTGATTTGTTTGAAAAATGTTTTAAAGAATATGGCAAAGATTTCTATAAAATGCATTTATTTAAAGTACGTCTTTCCATTATTATAATGATACGTATTTCTAAATTTGTTTTAGATTTGTTTAGTTGACAAATCGTAGTGTACGTGAGTTAGTTAATTTTTACTATATTTGGAAAAAAACGGAGCGACATGATATATTTGTACAAAAAAATCCAGTGGAAAAACGACGTTTTCATCTTCATCCATTCGTAACGTAAGTGTTATATGACCAATAATATTTGTTGAAAACATCTCAGAACAACTGCATGTGATCATTCAACTGTCTAAATAGATAGTTTAAATTATCTTTATTTAGTGATTATCTTGAGAAATTTCTTGATGAACAAGAACAACAATTGATGAATACTCACGATAATGGCGGAGTGACATCATCCAATTCCTTGCTATCGGCTGATATAAAACGACGTTCACCCTTGCCTAATTCAATAGCGTCAATCACATCACCTGACAAACGCCCAAATGAGACTATTGAAATATCCATGAATAAACGACGTTGTACAGTGGAACATGAGAATAGTTCAATTTTGACAAAAAATAATAATACATTGCCAGCTGTTTTACTGGATACATTTGTTCCTTCTCAAGAGAATGGAGGTGAAAAACAGACTAAAGTAAAAAAAAGTGTTAAAACAACAACATCAATTGTCGTTACGAAAGAGACTGTTGCACCATCAAATGATGATGTGTTAGCACAACCAACGTCAAACATTCCCAATACTATTATTCAAGAGCCAAATCAAAATGATTCTGTTGTCTCAGATTTGAAACCTGTATAACAATGCTTTTGCTTTTTATGTGATTGATATTTGTTTCTACATCAAGTTGTGTATTGATTCACTTTATTGTTTAAAATTTTGTGTAATGTTTTTGTGGGTTTTTTATCTAAAACTCTAAAATTTTATTTTTTGCCTGACCTGCTCTTTCGGACACCATTGTGAACGTCTTGATACATAAGAGTAAGGTCGGTGAATCAGTATCCGTTGTGTGGTTGTTTTACACTGTTCTCTATAATCAGAAAATGCTTTTTACATTTCGTATGCATTATCAAGAAGTTAACTGAGAGACGAAATGAAATTCATGTTGGTTCTGCTTTTTCTTCTAACATCCTTCTTTTCATAGGTTTAGAGTAAATATCAATACATCATTGATTAGTGACTTTCAGAAAGAACACAAACGTCCAAAGTTTGTTGTTATCCAAGCACAGCAACTCCTATATCAGAAAAAAGCCTTTCAGCTAGTCAATTTCAACTAGTCGATGTTATCATCTTACTTAAACATTACTAAACTCGATGAAATATCTCCAAACCAATCACATCTATTATAGGAAAATTTTGTGTAAATGAAAGCACATATGAGTTTAATGAATAAGACATCGGGACTGTTCTAAAGTGTTGGTGTAATCATAGGAACAATACCGAAATTTGCAAACTTTTGCATTAAGAGATCTCGGAGCAATTACTGTCCTATAACAGATGTGAGAACGAATCCTTAAATACACATGAATTTATACGCAGTCTCGCCGTATACAGTAGTTAAACCATTTCAAGCTACTTAAAAGTTTTCCCCAAAGATAAATACGTATCAAAAATATATCTGATGGTCCAAAGTAGGCGGGCTACGCTTATATCCCATTTAACTTTTACCCGTTAAGCCTGATTTTCTACTCTATATGCTATACAACGATTGAACTTGTGCAATCAATTGGATGTTGCTTATCAGTCCGTTGTCACTGGCCTGATCACGCAAAATAAGCACTTCTACACAGCGGATAAGAGTCAATTTACGCAGTTTTTGGCGCTCTTTCACGTGGAATAAGTCTCTTTATGCGCCATTGCTTTCATTTTCGCGTTGATGCATTTGCAAGAAAAACCTATAAAAATCTGTCCAAAATAGACATGATATCTCTTGTTCCACCGGATCATATTGCCTATTTGCACAATATATCTTGTCACAACGAATAATATTACCCCATCGGGCCAGAAGGCATGACAACGGACTGTCTATGATGATATTTTGGAATGGCAAGCTTTCTTATATTTGTGTAATACAGTAATGTTTTTAGTAAAGACTTCTTCATATACTATCGTTTTCAAATATAAGGCTGCCGTCTATTTTTTGAAGACTAATAAATCGATTTTCTAGTGGATCTCTGGAAAACTGTTTCATAACTGGAAAAGCCAAGGTAGAAATATATCGTTTTATTCATGAGTAAAAGTAGCCCGAAGTATCCTCTTCAAAATGGAAGACATTGATTTTCAATGATTCGGACGTTATATGGAATTTTCAAGGAGTTGGTACTTGGTGAGTTGGAGTAGCCTTGAAAGTACATGAAACATATGTAATCGATTATGCTGAGTCTGGCGAGAACGTTTATTTTTGAAGAAAAAATCAAAAACCTGATGAAAACCGAGATTTTATGAAGACTATTTCTACCTAGTATTAAAAAATTCACAACTCACTCGAAAAGTATCAGAACGAGTTGGAAATCTAAGGATATAGTTAATTTTGTCTGTGAAATGTAATTATGCGATCGCATAAATTAAGAAACAATTTTTTTATTCCACGGTTTGTAGAGAACCATACGGTTTTCTAAATTTGTTCGTAAATTTGTTATGGATAGCATGCAGAATAGTCTCCTTAAGTCTCTAACTTGAGGAATAAAAGCTTTAAGTTTCTAACTCGTTCTGATACTTTTCGAGTGAGTTGTGAATTTTTTAATACTAGGTAGAAATAGTCTTCATAAAATCTCGGTTTTCATCAGGTTTTTGATTTTT
>CAJNOQ010008387.1:0-11248 GCA_905250885.1 Didymodactylos carnosus | reverse complement strand
CTCCTTCGGTCTCGCCGACCCCCTCTTGACCTTCCCCTGGACCCAAGGGTGTGCCATGCAAATTTTGGCTGCTTTAGCTCTTACAGGGACTGAATGCATAGAGAACAAACATACAAACATACAAACAAACTTTCTTCTTTATATATATAGATAGATAGTCTGTCTGTCGACATATTCTTTATTAACAGGACCCGAATGATGTTGACTTTTGCTGCCAGATGTGTGAACCATATTTATACTTTCAAAAGAATAACTTCACTTTTCGAACTTGAAGAGGAAGGCTATTCGACGGTATTTATGCAGATAAGATACAGCTTAACCAGTGTTTGAAAAATAATTGTGAACGCATGCTTATAATGTTTTGTATATGTACATGTGTATATACATTCTGTTTTTTCTCATTGTTATTCGTATAACGAAAACAATGAAAAGAAAGAACTTTGTCTTATCCATAAAAGTACAAAGTTAGAGAATGACTGCAGATGAATACAAAGAGAAGTACTCTTGAAATTTATCAGATACGTTCACACTTATTTGACACAGTTTTATTTATCATAAATCGCAATTCTTGCTACACTTAACCTTCTTATGTACTTATATAAAAAAAAACTTTCTAGTAAGGCTTCGTACGCATATAAATGTGCGTAAAGTACAAATAAATGTATATGAATCAATATATCTGGCAGGATATATTGCCGAAACCGGCAATACTGACCTTGCCCGAACTAGCAATATTGCCAGATCGGGAAAGATAAAATGAACGATATTGAGCTAAATTTGTTTTTCATTTCTTCCATGAGAAAGGAAAAAGGTGGAACATATAATTTTGATGCACAATAAATATACAATGTGCGAGAAGAAGAATAAGCACTTTCCACCCGTTAGAGGACCTATGGTTTCCAAGATAGAGTCTTGCCTGATCGGACAAGTTGCTCGTTTGAGCAATATTTCCCGATCGGGCAAGTGACAACGGACTGTCTGGCAGCAAAAGTCAGAAGTCAGTGTGTCTTGACTGACAGTCTAGATGAGGAGAAGAAAAAGACGAAGAAATGAACCCGAATAATGGTCAGCTTACATGAATAAGTTGAACCCTCAAGCGCCTTGCTTTGTAACCCTCCCCCTCTCATATTAGAGGGCCATCCTTAATAGAAGATCAGTCTGGAGCGAAATTTTTTGAAAAAATATGGGTGGTTAGGGCAGTTTTTCACCAAAAAAAGCGTGATGTGCGGAACCATCATAGAAAGGTTCTTTAAATGTTCTTGATGTAGCTAAGAACAAAATTATTGTTAAATTCCTGATTCTAATATTTTTCATCAGATTTTTCATCAAAATTGATAAGACTAAGAAAGATCAAGAATGGCTATTATCGGCATCGGAACTCCTTTAATAGATGTATAGAAGGAAAAACAATGATTAGAACGTTAGAGTGAGAGGTGAGAAGTGAAATTTATAAGTATTGCTCAAACAGGTGGAGTCAATTTTTAGCACCACGATAAAGACAATCCAGTATTTTGGTCTTATTTAGGACAGCTTTACCGCAAAAAGATATTACCATTCTGACGTCTGGTAATAGGAAACAGCATAGTATCCGATCCTAAAGTAGTGCTAGAAGAATTGTATACCCAAGTCAAACAAATGGTATACGATCGTATCTGAATCAGACCAAATCGTATAAAAATCACATATGAATCGTGGTATTTGATTTGCCCTCTGGATCGTATAATACGATCGTACAAGATCATATACGATCATACAACTTCATATGAAATCGTATGGTACGAACCAGATGACAAATCAGATACCACGATTCGTATGTAAATCGTATATGATTTCATACGATTCGTATAAGATCTTGTACGATCGGATAGTACGATTCAATCACCTGGGTAGATATATGCTGAGCAAGGTAAGCCGCCGGAGATAGATTTACAAGATAAACATGATAAGCAGTTTATGGAGATAAAATAAGATGATTATAAGTGAAATGGATAAAAATAAGGGCAACTGGAGTCTTAGAAGTAAAAAAATACATAAACGAATTAAAACCAAAAACTTCAGCGGGTGTAGCTGAACTTTCTAATTTTATGCTCAAACTATTGCCCATAGGCTACGTCGAGTGTCTGAGTAAGTGTTTCAACAAGTGGTTAAAAAGTAGTTTTTACCCGGACGACTGGAAGGTAGTAAAGATTGTCACATTAAACAAGTATTTCTCAGGAATAATTAAAAAGTAAATAACTGATAAACAAAGAGTAGAAAAGGATATCATGAAATTAGAATCGTTTTGTGTCGCGAATAAAGGTAATTACGATATTATATAGTTCATTCATTTCTGTTACGTTTGAAATGGTGCAGATTTTAGAACGAGAATGTATTCAAGCGTAAGAGTATCGTTTCCACTAGTTCAAGTCATTTTCAAAGATAGTTCGTATTGGCTGGTGATACTGACAGTTCAAGAAGAAATGCTGTATTGTTTCAGCCATCCCACAAGCACTCTGAGAGCTAACTACGTTTTTTTTATAGAAGTGATACTCAAACGAGAAAAATTTACGCCCGTTTGATTAAGAATCATGTTATTTCCTTTCAATATTTTTGAATCTTGGCCATTTATAGCAAGGAAAAAATAATCGTCAACAGCTTGGGTATTATTATTTGGTTTTGTTTTATTTGGGTTTTCTCCTTTAGGTGTGCTATTAACAAGTGCTAAAAAGAATTTAACTTTATAGTTTAAGTGGGGTAGTTAAACCTGTTTGCATTTTCAACAAGGCGAGGCAGATAAGCTTACGTTGAAGCCGTACGGGGGAGTGTGAGGCAGTCACCAATAAACGTCCGTCCGCGTTTTTGAGAGAGCTGAGAGAAGATGTTTATACGAAATAACGTACACATTAAGACAGGTATAAAGTAATTATTGTGAAAATACATCATTATTACGGGAGGCTGATTGTTACAAACTATGCTGCACTGAAGATGTAAAAGTTGTTTGTATTTTCGACAAAGAAAGCCTAAATGGCTATTGTCCTTTGAAAAGTGTAGACATTGCAGACCAGCGTCTGTCAGTTTTGCTCTTACGACTTTATCACTCGTGTCACAGACAGTGGAATCGCTCAATGATCTTTCAGCAGAAGACGACTCGGATTTTAATGGCTTAATACGTTTTCTCCCATTGTACACAACAGCTGTGTCCAGCAACTCTGTGAAACTGTTATACAGTTGTTTCTCTACATTAGACTAAACAATGAAGTATAATTTAATATAATTGTACTAATTTCACCAAAACTTTATTGATTTTTGTAGACAAACGAAAATAGAAAACAAAAACAAATACGTTCACCTCGCGCCTGAATAAATGATTGAATTCGTGATATCAGAATGCAAATTTGTTTTCTTTTCTAAATTTCCCTCTGGATAGATAAAAAAATTGTAAAAACTTCAGGCAAAAATTTGGTTTTATTTCAAACCCTATAACTTAGAAAGAAAACATCAGAAACAAAAAAACACAGAAACGGAGGACGATAAGAGAGGCCAAATCGACCGCCTCTAAAATTTTGCCTATATTCATGTATTTTATGTATTTTACGTTTGGCAGTTAAACAGCCATCTTACCGCCGCTTCAAAATTCCTTTTTGACACCTCCCAGGACGTCGAAAACGGTGTAATTAATTGCCAATTAAATGTCATTTAATACGATATTAATATACATTTAAATGGAATTTTTATGACAGTGGACCCAGTTTTTAGGCCGTTTTCTGCCATTAAAACTGCCAATGTTTAAATGTATTTATTTCGTATGTTTTTAAATGTCATAAAACGGCCAAATAACAGGCATTTAACTGCTGCCAGTAACCGTCTGATCACATTTTTTTGCCATTTAAATGTCAAGTTTTAGTCCGTTAGAAAATGTCAAAAAAATGTCTTCTAAAACCTGAGGTACTATCACGAGCACCGATCCAAGAACCACAGACCACTTCTACGAGACAAGTTTCTACGACTCGTATAACTGAAGAGAAAAACTCTAAATTATAATATATATTATATAAAATCAGAGTCATTTATACTAGTCATGATGACAGAATAAAACGGTGAATGACTTGATGACCATACCATAAATGGCTGTTAAATGCCAATTTATGATCATTTTTTACCATTTTCAAATGGAGAAAAAACTGCCTCAAAGCGGACATGTAACAGACACCTTTATTTGGCATTAGTTAATGCGGTTTAATAAATGGACGAAAATGCCATTTTTTCGGATATTGCCTATAGTATGGCATTATTTTCACCGTTATTTCAAAGTCAAAAAAAGTCATTATAATGGCTGTTAAATGCCAATTTTCATTCCATTTTTACACAATTAACAGGCCATTTCTTGGCATACACTTAACAGGCTATTAATGGACAATTAAATGACAGTTTTCATCGACCTGGGTTAGAATTTGTCCTCCTCCGGTGACTTTCACCGATGGAATTGTTATATTTTGTCTCTCTGTTTCACAGCAAATCACGCTTACTATATATCATTCGACAGAGAATTTTACGGCTTACAAATTGGAATATAAGGTAATGTATAGAATAAGGTAATATTGTAGTATTTATTTGAAGTGAAAGTGTTCCGTTTTTTCTTACTCGCTACACTTGAGAGTGCAGAAACCTGAAGTTTGACTGTGCTGAAACATATTCGAAACAAAAAAGGATTTTACTATAAATTTTACATATGTGACCACAAAACAGGGAAAATTTTTTCATTCTTTTCGCTTCTGATGTTACACTTCAGTCCAGTTTTCAAAACAACAGTTCATTCTGACGTTACTTGAATAATGGACCCTTATTATCCTTGCGGAGCTCCTTCCGCTATGGCGGCTACTATTCGCCTATTGGCATCACCGTTGTTTTGTATCTGTATGTCGATACGTACGTTGAAAGTGCTTCCTTTACAGGAAAAAGTAGGTAATAAATGTCGACAATTATCTGCGTAGTGGAAAAGGCGTAATCTTGAATTTAAAAATATTTTCAAGCAATGTCATTGATCATATAGTTAATGAATGATCCACATTATATGTTTATTTAAGTATCTCGTATCTTCGAAGTTCAAACGTGAAACATGCTATGTGACCAGTGACCTTGCTCATGATTATCTCTCAACCTATGGAGGAACTCCTTTAAAAATTTCCCTTCTTTTCGCTCTAAGTGATGAGGCATTGCAAAGAAATAATAATTTAGATCAACAACGAAAGCAAAACAACGGTCATATTGATCTGCAACATCCACCTATGGACGAATCTATTCAGCTAAAAGAAGACACAATAATGATCTTCCTTTTGTACACTGGTACAGTAACGAATGTTAGACATTTACCACAGTCAACCTGATTAAGCTTTAACACTATTTTTTAATTTAATTTAAGCTTTAATACTTCAATAAAAACCATTACCCTAAGTTCTTCAAAGAATAAGATAGCTGTTTCCCAGATGTACATTTTCTACAGCGGTGTAGCCATAAAACCAAAGACTACACACTAAACCAACCAGATCAATGAAAGCGGAGACTCTGCTCTTACGAATGCCATATTTGAAACGTTAGTCGCTAACCATCGAAGCCACATACTTTTTACAAACACAACAATAACGACCACCAAAAAAAAAACAAGTACCATCAGTACGACCACAACGAAGAAGATGAGTATCATCATGACAATGACGACCACAATAATCGGTAATGAATGGTTTGGATGATGACCACAACGACATTGAGTAGCTAAAGTAAAAGAAGGTAGTTGAATGAAGTACGGTGGATCTGGACTAAGTGAAGTTTTTGATATATATATATGTATTTTGGGTATGTATTTTTCTGATCACCAAAAAAGATTGTTTTTTGATCACCAAATTTCTTGCTATCGAAATGATCACCAAAAAATAACACTTTTGATCACCAAATCAATTAAAGAAAATATATATAAGAAGAATATATAGGAATTAATTAGCAATGATTACCAATTAATGAGTGGACAGACAAGAAAAAGAGTATAAAGAAAGTATATACAAGAAGAAATATCAGCAGAACTAAAGTTTAATTTCAACGGTTGAATTTTTTAGAAATTTTATCGTTAATTTGTATTTTTGAACCAAAAATGACAATCTTGTAGTTACGCATGAAGAGCGATAGATTTCGAATATTTATTTCCGAGAACAAGAGTAAAAAGTTCGATATTTTTAAAACTTTTTAAAAAAAAACCTAGAAGAGTATAAAAACTTGAACAACAGAGGTGGTGGCAGGGCTGGCGAGTGGTGGCAACCAGGACAATACCCTCAAGTAATACAACTTCAACAACAACCTACTTATGAACAGCAACCAGTTTACCAGTCATTTCCAAGTCAAAACCAGGTTCAACAGAGAAGTCCAAGGTTGTTCGATGGCAATCAAAGTAAAAAATCAAAGACTGATGATCAGTTAAATGTAAATGAATATACTATATTTGATTTATTTTTTATGAATATACTAAATTTGTTGGAATATGCCATTACACACGATTTACCCCCGTTCGTAATTAAATTTGAAAAGAAGAAAATCTACGTCGAGATAGGTTGCCGGGAGCCATGCATGTTAAATCATTCATTCAAAAAGACCTATGGGAAGCGGGAGTTAAATTTCAAGGGTTCTCATTAATTAGACCAGTAAACAAAGATGATTACAGTTTTAAAACCACAATTTGTACCAGGCCAATTTTCATTAGTACTTCGTAATGTTCCTCAATCAATTTCTAAAGTACAGGTGGAACAGGATATTAAATACTCTATTGCATCAGCAACCAACTTTCGCGTTTTGGTCAGCAAATATCCCAAAAAGTCGTTGGACTATCGTTTCGATGTTTCAGATCCAGAGGAATATAAATCAGCATTAAACCAAGGTGTATTAGAGATAGGAAATGTTATATGTCCAATAACAGAATATGTTCCTGCTAATCGTATACTTTATTGCACAAAATGTTGGTCAACTGGGCATCGTATGGCTGACTGTGCTGAAAAATATTTCAAGTGTAAAATTTGCCTGCATTATCTGACTCCCAATCAAACACATACGTGTTCGATGGATGCAAAATGCGCTCAATGCGAGGGAAACCACCTTTCAACAGCTCCAGATTGTCACATTAATCAAAATCACCGGGAACAATTGAATGCTGCAGTTAAACACGCCATAAACAAAGAAAAGTTACAAGCTATATCGGTAGACAACCGAACCTCCGTCTCTGTCTGAAATATTAACGAATTTCCTTACTTAAATGAAAATAATACAGCATCAGCATCAGCATCTTGGGTGAAAAACAAGTATAAAGATAATCAACAGAACGCGGATGTAGTATTCTTAGTGAAATGGAAAAGTTAAATGAAAAAATTGACAATAAAATGAATGAATTAGGAAAAGTATTTATGGATTTTTTACCAGCTATTACATCACTATTTGAAATGGTAGTATCAACAGCGTTATCTCAGTCAAATGTTAAGGCAGAAATGAAACAACAGCTGATAAATCAGTATACTGAAAAACTGAAAATGATCACTCAACCAATATTAGTGATATTAAAATCCTTCGCGGAGCGGATCCAACGAAGTCCAGATTTTGGCAAAAATAACAATAACGGTACGGGTATTACATCTAGTTCAGGTATCAGTCATAGTATCGTGAACAACTTAGCGCCTCAAATCATAGACACACGTGAACCTTCTTGATGGTTTTAAACCCTTCGGTTAAAAGGAAGATGAACGACTGGGGGTTTAAGGAAAAAGATTGCGAATTATCTTTGAAAGTTCTTACTGAATGGTACGCCAGTTCTACCTTGGAGAGTACTCTGTCTAAGTGGAATAAGTGGAACTCTAATATTGTCACAGAAATTCATCAAATTCCCCTAAATTTTACCTCTTATAATGTACAAGGGTTATTAACGAGAGGTCTGGAAGTGTTAGAACTCATACATAAGACTGACTCGTCCTTTTGTTTTTGCTCTGAAATTGGTGAATGGAAAGATTTTCAAATGACAGATCATAATATATTTTATCAAGAAGGGACAAATAAGAACGGAGGAGTATGCTTGACTTTAGGGAGACACCTTAAAGGATCGAGTGTAACTAATTCAATTCCTAACACAGTTATCGTTTGATATAGTCGGTCTTACGGAGGAATTAAGGGTGATAGATATTTACTGGCCGCAAGGACAAACAAGAAATTTAGACGATCTTAAATCCTTTATCACAAAGAATACGATCATTACTGGCGATTTTAATGCGGCTGTGTTGGAGTGGGGTAGTCCTGAATCAGTTAAACGCGGGCTAGTACTATCAGAATGGATAGAAGAGAATCACTTTGATTACGTAAAGAATATCTTTAATTCTTCGAAAAGATCGAAACGGAATATTGATCTAACCTTTGTTAATTTTGGTGGAGTTAAAGGTGAAACTTTAAAATTTGGATCCAGTGACTACTGGCCAAATTGCTATAAGTTCGATAGTATGGTGTTTAAAACGAATGGTCTTTTTCCAATTACGGCTTGGAAGGTTTATCAAGTTACCCTTTTACTTTTACAGAATTTCTGGACTGATCAACAGAAGTTGTTGCTAAGCATAGATTGGTACAAAATATACATAGAATTTTTGTCTACACTCAAGATTAGGCTTACACGCTGGATTAGTAGAGATAAATATAAGCCAGCTCTCCCGGAGCATATTTTAATTAACCTAAAAAGCATGCTCAAATTGAGAAACCTCTATTATAGATACCATTTTGAAGCGGATAGAATTGCTTTGCTTAATCGTCGCTTAATCGTTTAGTGAGGAAAGAAATTTCCTTGTATAAAACTAAAAGATGGAGTAAGTTTCTCTCAACCATTAATAACGCTCACACTCAATCACAGCCGATATTCTGGAATTTTCTATCAAGAATTTACCTTCCTAAATCGCTTCCCAATTTCTAACCTAATAGTTAATGAGCAAATACTCTCTGATAAAACTGAGATTAAAAATAGTCTTTTCTGCTACTACAAAGATAAATTTCTACCAAGACCATCTGGCACGTCTGATACCGAATTTAAATTAATATTAGAACAAATAGAGAACTGCAAGGAAACGGTCGGAAACACATCGGTATTAGAAGTTAGTCGGCTTATTAAAAAATTAAAAGCAAAAAAATCCACCGGAGATGATAATATATATCAAACTTCATGTTAAAACTCCTGCCGTTAATGTTACGTAGAGTGTCTGGTAAAGTGTTTTAACGAGTGGTTAAAAACTGGAGCGTTCTTAGCTCAGTGGAAAACTACAAAATTCGTTATATTAAACAAATTAAAAACCTGAATGCCCACGTGTGAGCAGATGAAACCAATTTCCTTGTTATCGACTCATTCGAAGATTTATGAAAAAATCCTTATGCAAAGAATCAGGATATGGGCCGATAGTAACTCTATTCTACCTCCTGAACAATCAGGTTTTCGCGCTAAATGTCTGATACCAACTAGGGTTCTTTCAATGTATCAGGTGATAACTAACAATCAAAGCGCGAATATTCCATCGTTAGTTATATATGTGGATTATAAGAAAGCTTATGACAAAATAGTCCACGAAATCCTGATTACGAAATTATTTAAATTAGGAATGCCATTACCTTTATTAAAGGGAGTTTGAAACTGGTTAAACGAGAGAACGACAAGAATAATTTTCGGAAAAATTAGTTCAGACTGCTGTGTAATCGGTATAGGACTTCCTCAAGGTAGCTCCTTAAGTCCCCTTCTATTTATCATATTCCACTGTGACTGCGCCCTTACGTTGGGCGCACATTCTTCCGGAATTTTTGCCGACGACCTTCAAGTTACAATAACTCCACCAGTTAGAGGAGATGTTAGAGTTTCTCGAAAAAGAGGGTAATCGGGTATGCGCCCGCATTCTCCAACATTCAATTGACCATGAATAACCTATTAATTTTAACAAAACAGTTTACCAAATGTTTCATAGTCAGATTCTGAGATCTCGAGTATTGTTAAAACTGGCAAGTCCCAAATTAGAGCAAGTAGTAGTTTTTAAATATTTAGGTTTCAGCGCCTCAGATAAAATGTCGTTTAAACCAACAGTAGACGCAGCAATAGATAAAATTCGAAAATCTTACTCTAAGTTAAAATGGCTATCCAAGGGCGATGCGGTTTCTATTAAACTATGACGGCAGTGGTTTTTCGCTTATTCTTTTCCCTTCTTCTCTGGTATTTTTCCTATCTACCCCTTTTACCTAAGACTTACGTCGAACTGTTAAACCGTATATTTAGAGTAGGGCTGAGGATAGTTCATAATTATCTACTTGTCGAAGCAGAGGAAATTTTCGAGTTTTGCAAGGAAGATTAGCTGGAGGATTACATAGTTAAACTCCTTGATAGAAGACTGAGGCGAAGCTATGACTCGGACCTCAGTACATCACCTATCTTCGAGGATGTTTTTTATTGGGACGAATACCACCCCGCTGAGCTACTAGGAGTAGGCAACTATTTCTCCTTCAAGAGAATTAATAGACAAAGAATCAGTCATGTGTCGGCACTGGCAACCTGCATAGACTTCGTTAAAGAAAGAATTTAATATATTAATTTACTGAGTGTGTGTGGTGAGAAGACGACAGGGTAGATTTGTTGCGGACGTGATTTCTGGTCTTCCAGTACGCATAGTATAATGTTGTTCTTTTTGTTTTGTTTTTCCTTTTTTGGGATAGGTGCAATAAAAGTTTACGATTAATATGTTGTTGAAGTTATGCTAATAGTCTTTTTAAGTATTTCTTTGACGTTGAAATGTTTATTTGTTTCCGGTAATGAATTTGATTCATTCACTGAAGGATCTTGTTCTTGATCACTTCCATTTCAATGATTCAAAGAATGGTTTCGACGAACATACGTTGGGCAATGATCACATAGAGCAGCTAACCCTAGAGATCAAATCTTATATAAGATTCCTATAGGAATCTTATAGAATATCTGCAAGCTTCTTATAAGAATTTTATAAGAATGTTATATAAGGCACTCGATGGAAATGCGTAAGATATTGATAAGAATCTTATATAAGAAAATGATAAGATTTCTATAAGATTCTGATAAGAACTTTAAACAATGCTTTAAACAATGGAGCGATGAAAAGAAAAAGTCAACAGTTAACACATATCTACATCTTATGAAAAAAGATATTTACGAAGTGCACGTCTGAAGGTTCGTATCGGGAAGGCAGCAATTATTTCTCTA
>CAJNOQ010008385.1:0-11250 GCA_905250885.1 Didymodactylos carnosus | reverse complement strand
GCTGTATGACCATTGATTCAGTTGCTGTGTAACTCATCATCGTCAAATGACCATCGATGCGACTACAGTGAAATGTTATCTGGTGTAATGGAACATCTACAAGGTAAGTGAATCGCAAGCTTATACAGATCCTTCACCAGCTGCATCATCATTGATTCAGTTGCTGTGTAACTCATCATCGCCAAATGGCCAATGATTCGACGACAGTAAAATGTGATGTGCTGTAATGGAACATCTACAAGATAACTGAATAGTCGGTTGGTCGGTATCGTTCACCAGCTGGATGATTATTGATTCAGTTGGTGTGCAACTGATCGTCGCCAAATGACCATTGATCCCAAAGCCGACTGAACTAATTAAACAGAACATAAAATATGACCAGATAATTCTACATTAGCGCGAAATCGACTTTTTATACGGAGAACAGAATCGGTTCAAATATTTTTTTTGAAGAGCTTATTATATGAATCGATGGTCAGCAAAGTGTGGCGCCACTATTCGCGCCAAAATGCAAAAAGTGATTTGAATCAAGAGATACTTTGCTGACCATCGATTCATATAATAAGCTCTTCAAAAAAAAATTTGAACCGATTCTGTTCTCCGTATAAAAAGCCGATTTTGCGCTAATGTATTGCATTTTGTTGTGTTTATGTTTTTTAACGAAAGCACAGGCAGTGCTGCGGAACGTCTTGAATTGCAAAGCAAACGTTTCTCTACAAAATGAGACGTTTAACTGAGCCTATAGACTCAGTTAAAAATATTGACTGTGCAAGATCTTCAAATAAAACTGCACAAAAGTGAGACATGCACTAAATGGTTGATGTTTATCATTACAATTGTGAGTTTCCTCGGTATAAGATCGCTTTGCCGTTCCAGGATGTAACAAGTATCAGTTTGGAGCTGTTTGATGCACAGAGGATTGATGAGATCGCTTTGCCGTTGGCGGCTTCCAGGATGTAGCAAGTATCAGTTTGGTCCTGTTTGATGCACAGAGGATTGGGGCTCAGCCATTCCGCCTCATTCACAGGATGTTAGATTGGCACTAGCAACGAACTGATATTAGCGTCTAGTATTTACGGATACGCTGCTCTGGAGGTCCAAGCATGAATGTTTTCTTCACATAAGTTAAACGTTACCTTATCGGTAAAACTCACAGGCGTACCTTAAAAGACAGCAATCTTTCTCACTTTTGGCATGCACTAAATGGTTGATGTTTATCATTACAATTGTGAGTTTCCTCGGTATAAGATCGCTTTGCCGTTCCAAGATGTAACAAGTATCAGTTTGGTCCTGTTTGATGCACAGAGGATTGGGGCTCAGCCATTCCGCCTCATTCACAGGATGTTAGATTGGCACTAGCAACGAACTGATATTAGCGTCTAGTATTTACAGATACGCTGCTCTGGAAGTCCAAGCGTGAATGTTTTCTTCACATACGTTAAACGTTACGCCTGTGAGTTATCGGTAAAACTCACAGGCGTAGCTTAAAAGACAGTAATCTTTCTCACTTTTATTTCGAGATCAAATTCCAGCCACATGTCGAACCAAAACTGAGAAATAGAACGCGGAGCGAACTTCGAGAGGAACGTCAAGGAGTCAATCTGAGAGGAACGTTCGTCTCGAACAAACACATCACACATTATCGAAAAATTATATTCAAAAGCGTAACAAAAGATACCATGAAGATTTAGAGGGTGGAGTGAATAGTAGAAAGTCAAAGTTGCTGTGTACTAGTCTTGAACTGTCATGAACTTTCCATTGAAAGTGACTTCTTTTCCTTTATAGATAAAGATTATGGCATAGTGAGAGTGCCAGATGCTCGTGAAGGACTAAAAAACTGATTGCATCATGTTCTCGAAGAATAGTCCGAGTAAAACATGCTGTAATCAAGTCTAAAAACGAAGCTAGAGCTATTTACAACGCGGAAAATCGATAATGCATGACTTCTTAAGGTATGCGCTTGAGTTTCTTGAGGCATGCACATTGTTTTAGATATTTCTCATCTCATGCGCATATTTCAAGCAACTCAAGCTCATGAGACAAGAAAGTGAAGCACATACCACATAGTGTGAGGACTGACAAAATTTAGCTGCATGAAAAAACGTAATCAATCTCAAATGTGTGGGACTCAAATTCATTGGATAGAAAGTTCGGAGATCGTCACAAAATATTAAAAGACTGATTTGAAATGATCGGATGTTTCGGACAAACACTAGAAATCGATGATGGCGCTATTGATTACCTTAAAATAGCGACATACGCTAGCGCCATCAGAGACTTTTCTCACTAAGGGCTAATCGTCCGAAAATTTTGATCACTTCAAATAGAATATATCATAATTTCGTCTTATAATCAGAGTTCCTAGATCCTCGGGTCAGAAATGCGGAATAAAAATCCCAAAATGCGGAAACTTGCGGAAAATTTTTCTCAGAATGCGGACAAAAAGCGGAAACACATTTTCATGGTCTAACTTCATCCGTTTTCACGCACAATCACAGAGTTGCCAGCTGGAGTGCCATAATCGACACGGTTTTCCGCCGTATTGGCATTAATTGTGGTGCCTGAGCTGGCAACTCTGCCGGCACATAGTCAAAAAAATGTTTTCTCTAGCACTTTATGGTTTTATTCAATAAAACACAAAAGAAAAACAAACAGAAATGTAAGTCACGATTTTAGCTGACACGTTGTTTTTGGACTGTATATTTTTGATTATAATGAATAAGTTTAAGCAGATCTGGCGTTGATAAGAAATAATTATAAATTTCAGTGCATGATAACGATGAGTTAAAGCGAATTTTTAACTCAGCTGCAATCATTTCTGTCGACATACGATTTCTTTTATCGTTAAATAAATGTTTCATGGAAAAAAATGCACTTTCGACGTATGAATTACTGCACGGAATCGAAAATATAAACGAAACTAATTTATGTATGTTTGGAGATGATGTTGGTTTGACAATAGGATGAGAAAGAGAATCCTCAATAGATAGACATTCTTTTTTTAAATGTTATATGTAAACAGGGGAAAAACAGCAAAAGCAGACAATTCTCAAAATGCAGACAAATAACGGACAACGGACAATTTGCGGAAAAAAGTCCAAAATGCGGAATTTGTCCGTAAAATGCGGACCATCTGGGAAGTCGGCTTATAATTGAAATTTCCATCCAATGAATTTGAGTCCCACACATTCAAAAAGAGATGGCGCATGCTCATGTGCTTGAGAAAAGAGCTTCACTAGGTAAGAACTCTTCATCATTTTCAAAAACAAGCAAACTAGAGAACAAATTCTATTTAAAATAAATGGAGAGTTTATTTTGATATTTTATTGAATTTCTTCATCAAATAATGCTAGAAACGACACTCGTAGTCATACACTTCCCCCAAAGGAAAATCTTTATTGGAAAATAAATGAACAGCAGGGATCAGGGGTGATTCAGAAGTATTTGCTAATGGGGACACAAATACGAGTGGCGCTCATCGTCATCTATGTTCAATACAACTGATGTAAATGTAGCTATGAAATATAGAAGAGAAAGATTGCTATTTATTTCTAGTAGCGAAGTAGGTAAGCCAAGAAAAGTGGAAATACATTTCAGTTCATACAATAGAATTCCTTAAATCCTTTAAAGCTCCAATCGAATAGTGATGCATGCATGCATCACTATTCGATTGGTTTGCTTTAACAATCAATAAATGTTTCAGTTATGGAAGCAGCAGTGTTTCTAACATTACGCGTACGGGTTGTCCCTTTTTTTACTGAGAAACTGATTTTACTGAACTTTGCTGATTGGGTGACAGAAAACTTTACGATCTGGTGACTCAGAAACTCAGTTCAGTTCAGTTCAGTTTCTCAGTAAAAAAAGGGACAACCCGCGTACGCCTTTGTTTCAAAGCGTACGGTACGCGACCTAAATTGAAAATACGCTTTGTATCAACCAATAGGAAAAGACAGAATGATAAAATCCACGAATTATCACGCTTATGTACGCCCTGCTCAAAATTCTCATTAGAAACCCTGGGAAGCAGCAGCCATCCATCCAGCGACTGTTGGATGACTGCTCACGTTTAGTTGGATGAGACTGTTCATTATGTGATCCCGAAGGTGGTGCAGAAAGAAAGGCAAAATGCATTCCTTTTATACATAGACAATGCATTTTTTCCTTCCTTTTTCCCTTTTTTTCTGTCCCATCGTCCCGAAAAAAGCAAAACATAAACTCATTTCAAATAAATCATCTATGAAACAGCCTATTTTTTACTTTTTTGGTGGCTCACCATTCATAACAACTATGTCTAATTATTCATTTCATTTTGTACACATTGTATGACCCAGCGGGGTACTGATCATCTATATGTGCACAAAAAAGAATAATAATTAGACATAGTTGTTATGAATGGTGAAGCACCAGAAAAGTAAAAAATAGGCTGTTTGGTACTTCTATAGATTGATCACACAGTCACACCTCAGTAGGGACTGTGATCAATCTGTAAAAGAACTACCAGCTCTTCTAATGATTGCTGGTCCAAGCGTAAGCAAAGTAGTTTTCCATTTTGAAAATTCGATTTTTACTGTGTTTTTAGGAGGAAAAGGGCAGAAAATGTATTGGTAAACTGTGGAAAACCACATTGTGTGTGTGTGTGTGTGTGTGTACTGAATTTTCGAAATACTGATTTGACCCGCTGTCTTTTTTCTTTTTTTTCTGATTCAACGACTTATTATATTTGAAGATTGTTAGGGTACATTACACTTCGTCTTTTAACAGAACTTCAGCAGATTTTAATGAAATCAATCCTACTATCTAAATGTTGCACATGACAGTCATTCCACATAACTCTGCTACCGAAAGCTGAGTGCGTTACCATTTTTAGGAAACTTAAAACCGTTATAAATTTTTGAGGAAAAGTCGTGGAGAGTTGTGCAAACTGTCGTTATGCTTCATGTCTCAGTTCAGAAACATCGTACCCATTTCTTTTTCCATTAGAAAGAGCAGATTCTAGTCTACAATAAGAACAGTAGATACCAATCGGTTGGAAAAAGAGATATTACTTTTACAAGACAAGCCGTTAATAACCCATTTGTAAAAGCAAAATATTTCCCTCTTGCACTGGATAGTCAATTAATGTATTCACTTCATATACGGTTTTACAAGAGGAGAATTTAAAAAGAAAACTTTGTCATGATTTTTAAAGTAAAAAATATCCAGTGAAAAGGTGAGGGCACTAGTGTGAAATTAGTCAACACACTGATTACTCTAAATTAGAACAGTTTATTTCCGTGAAGGAAAAAGCTTTAATTGTTATCCCATACATCAAATGAAAGTTCTTTGAATGTACTAGGGTGATGACCTTGATTAAGATAGAAACTATTGGCTTTCAGTAATGAAGTATGGGTGACTTTATTTTTGCACAGATTTGACTTGATCACCCTAATTATGCAATACGTAGCAAGCACATTCTGATATCACAAGAAAGGGCACATTGCGACGAGCGTATTGATATATAATGCGTCAAGAAAACTAAACACAAACAAAATATGAAGTCTTCATTTACAAACATGATTTTTACAAATGGGTTATTGACCGCTTGGCTTTTAAAGTAGTATCTCTTAAATAGTATCTCTTTTTCCAATTGGTTGGTGTCCATTGTTCGTATATATTTTTGTAGACTAGAATCTATTCTTTCTAGTACTTAAGAAGTATGTGCGATGTTTCTGGACTGATACATGAAACAAACAAAAAAAGCGAACAAAACTTTTGCGTCACCCATTATTTATTTAAAAATAAGTTTATAGCAACACTGTTTGAACTCTTTAATACACTTTATGTTAGCTTTCTACATATCGTTTAAAATCCGATTCTTCTTTTGTTTGATTAAGCCTAAAAAGCTATCGTTAGCAAAATGGCATCCACCGATAAACTAGTGACAATGTCGGATATTGCTGAGTTAGCTAAAGACAAGGACAAATGCATCATTATTGTGGATGATAAAGTATACGATGTCACTAAATTTCTTGACGAACATCCGGGTGGCGAAGAAGTATTGAAAGAACAACATGGCCAAGATGCAACAACAGCTTTTGAAGATGTTGGACATTCGATTGATGCTCGACAACAAATGATACAATTTCAAATTGGACAGTTACAACGAGTAAGTATCGCAAAACCAAAAAGAATTTTTTTTAGCCAGCTAAAAGGTTGACAGTTATTCTTAACAATAATTATTCTTTTATTGTGTTTTTAGGACGACAAAACAACTACTAAACAACCAGTGAGATTTTAAATTTTCCTTTAAGAAGCAGTGATGATTATCGAAATTTTGTTATTTAGGTACGAGCACCAGTTAATACGACAACAACTCCAGCAGTCGCAGCAACGTAAGTCTCTTGCTTTTAAAGCATTTCTTCATTTATCCCATCTGTAAAAATTCATTAGTGCGTACTATTTCATTTTTGGTGCTATAAAAACTTCATTAGCTATCGTATAATGTTTTCTGTTCAAAAAATAGATTTCATTAATTCATGTTCGCAGTTATTATGTTGTCGTTGTGTGATAGTTTGGAAGGACATTGAATTAGTTTTTGATTGTAAACTCTTCCTTTTAAATTTTATTAACAGAAATTATTTCAATTTGAAATAATTTCTGTTAATAAAATTTAAAAGGAAGAGTTTACAATCAAAAACTAATTATGTTGTCGTATGTTAACTGAATGAAGAGTTCCTATAATCATTACAGATATAAAATGATGTATCATTTATGTTTCTTTTTTATTTTAGTTCATGGACAAAATTGATTATTCCGATCGTGATAGCCGTGTCAGCCGTTGTTATTTATAAACTAATAGCTGGACAAATGGGAGCCTCTTCTACATCCTAAAGACTTTTAATTATTCATTTTCATTATAAGCCAAATTTTTATCAGTTTTTACTGGCGTTTTTATTATTAATTCTTTTCTACTATGATCGTTATAATCCAAAAACTTTCTATACATTTCATTGATCAGTTTATAAAAATAAAACTGAGTTTAATTAGCACTAACGTTAATTGTATCTTTTTTTTCTTTGTATTTCCATAAATGATAATTGCAAATATATTTAGTTTTATTTTTGAAAGCAATTTTCTATATTCTAGACAGAGATATACACTGTCTTATTGATGTTTACAAACAAATGATTTTTAATCTTTTGTAAATTGACTACTGAATTTATTAATTTTTAACTAATTAATAAATAGGCAAATAGATACAGTACATATTTTTTCTCTTACAAAAATACAGTAGATTATGTATAATAATAAAAATATTCAGAAAAATTCAATATCTTTAATTCATGAAAGAAAATTCGTTTCATTGCACATAAATTTCTTCTTCTTGGGATAATGGACTTAGATGAGCATCAGCCTTGCTTGGCGACTTTTTACGTGGTAGATATAAACCTGCATCTGTCAACTCTTTTATCATTAAGTTCCAATCAATTTTGAGTACAGGTGCATCAGTAACTACTGAAAATCCAAATAGTTTTTGAAAAATAGTTGAATTTAACGGTGAGGACGTGATCGATGTTTCAGATTTGTCTGCACTAACAGGTATTTCGACGACTGAATTTAGAGACGTGATCGTTGTTTCAGATTTCTCTACGCTAACAGGTATTTCGACGACTGAATTTAGAGACGTGATCGATGTTTCAGATTTCTCTACACTAACAGGTATTTCGACGACTGAATTTACAGACATGGGTGATGTTGTTGGTGCACTAAGATTTGGTAACAATTCGCGTAACACACACGAACGATGTTTCGAATGAAGATTTGGAGTAGATGATCGATGACAAGGATATTCTGATCGATGTCGCTCTAATTCTCTCGCTGGCAAATAATTGACCAACAAATGTCTGAAACAATATTTTAAATCAAAGAGAGTTGATCATTTTTTTGTCAAAAATAAAGAACGTACGATATTATACCTAAGGAATGGTATGGCACTAACATATATATGTTTCAGGGCTCGTCCTTCTTTTGTAATCATCTTTAATGCCTCCATTTCACGTTGTTGATTACGAATATCGAGCCAGATTGTGTTCTACAAACGTAAAGAAATGAGACATTTTCAATCTAACGACAAGCACGTACCAATATCTCTCGTTTGTCTGATTGAAATTCGGCATTTTGACAAAATCTATCAATTACGAATAGTCCAATTTTTCGACCATCATTTAATCTTGCTATCCAGTAATCTGTGGGTTTATACGATGTTAAATCAACCTTTGTCTCTTCGAAAAACTAAAGAGCAAGTTTCCCATAAAGAATATTAACGTAACTACGAGAGTAAATACAAACCTCTCTTGTGGCACAATTCCATTTCTCTTCGTATTCATAATAAATTTTATTCGTGACACTATCAAATTTGCGAAATATTTTGGGTTTCCCTTTAGGAAAACTCCAATACAGTTTGTCATTTTGAACTAAAAACACCTTAAAAACAGAAAAAAATAAGATGGTTGCTGACCTTATATATCTCTTAGTGCATATTTTCGTTTATCGATAATTAGTTCGCCATTCTAGTAGTTTATTATTAGTTATTGTAAAACAAATATTCGACAGAACTGATCTATACGGTTACAGGTCGGTTGTAACTTCTAGTTTTCGTGTATACCATCATACCCAACATACCTTATCTTGTGAATTTATTAATATTATACCATACGCTTCTGGTTGAACTTTACTATTGAATAAATGAACAATACCACGAATCAGTTGAATTTTAACTTGTTTGTCTAATCGCTGTATTGTCGGATATTTCTTTTCAAATAATTCTGAAAATAAAAAAACAGGAAATTTTTTTGTATGACTACCAGATCCACTTACGATTATGCAAAATATAATCGATCATTTTAATTTTTTTTGATATGATTCCGTGATCTTTGTCATCGAAGTAGTTGTTCTTCCAAGTTTCGATTTGTAAATACAATTCAAACGCATTTTCTTCACCAAGTAAATACAACAACGGTTGACTTTTAAAAGAATGAATAGATATCTGCACAATGTACTAGCAAAGTAAAGATCACAAAAATCTGGCCTGCGCTTTTGGCGCTCTTTGCTTATAAGATGTAGATTTTTCGGCCTTCTAGTTATTTTTTTCAATCAATAGCCTTCTCAATCCCATGGCCAGCGACCATTTGGATGTGCATCGATATTACGAATTCATATTAAAGAAAACGAGTCAGATCATCGTGTCTCTGCTTCATCTGAATCAAAAAGCAATCCAGGAATCAATGAACCTGATGTTCGATTAACTCCAATTATTTAACTTGAGAATATTTTGATCTTAGAGCCACATGTCTTGGTAAATTTCTGGTTATCACTCAGTACTGAACTGATTATCAACTAGCTAAGCAGGAAGGAGAATCCATACTTCTAATATACATAGTTCCTAACTCTAACATACTTGAAATAAAATAAGAGATTGTCTCTACTTGTTTGATTCTCCATGATGTTGTGTGTGAATGCGAGATGAACTTCTATGTCAGATGAAAATGACAAGATATACTGTGAACGATCGGAATATATTGTGAACACAACGGAAAGAAACATTTTTCTTCTATATATTACGAATTTACATAATCAGTCGAATATCTGATTGTTTTTTGACTGCTGCTGTATAACGAAATTGACGTTAATTTTCTTGTTTTTCTGTATTGTTATAATATTCATTATAATCGCGTCAAATATACAGTGAAAGTGGAATAACTGCCTAACGTTTCGTCTGAAGTTTATGTTTGGAGAATGAGTCTCTAAGATATTTTTATGAGCATTTATTTTCAACAATGATGTGTAATTTTTTCGCTTTTCGTATATTTTATGAATGCAGGAGAAGATTTGTAATAAAGCAATTTTAGATATGTTTGGAGTTGCATGCAATAGCATGTAAGCATTGCCGGCAAACTTCAAATTTGGTCAAAGTTTAAATTTAAAGTCTGACGCGGAGTTTCTCGGACAAAATTCAAATTCAAATTTTATTCGGTCAAAATACAAATTTAAAGTTTGACCAGAGTTTATTCGCTCTGAACCTAAATAAAAACGTAATGCTGTGATGATCCATGAAAACCTTAATTTTATAATTATTCCCTTGTAGTCAGGGTCATATAAAGAAAAATGTATGTTTGCCCACACGGACAAATCAAAAAAATCAATAACTTTCTAGAGAAACGGTGTAGATGGGTGAAACTTGTGAACTGGATAATCCAACATGGAGAATTTAATAGTATTGAAGATCTTTAGGAGAAGGTTTTTGAAAAATATTTGATTTTCTGCCGTTTTTTAGCTACAGTTTGAATCAATATGAAGGATAAGCATGATGTTCAATCTCCAGAGGGTTTCTAGATAACTCTTGGTTTTCTCCCGATTTTTAAATGCGATTTGAAGTAAAACGTAGTGGGAACATAATATTCGACACCTGGGAGCGGACTTTGAATTTGAATTTTGTCCGAGAATTTGGTTGTTAGGATATATGAGCAAAAATTTACGATGCATAGCAAAAGATACGTGTACAGTAAATGCTTATCTGTTTCTCGAGTACTATAAGTCGAATTGTTATATCCTATATACCAAATTGTAGATTAAGAGTTCCTTAACAAAACAGCATATTAAACGAATGTGAATAACGTACCGGAAAAAAACTATGATCGATCGAAAATAATAGGTCATGTTTTGAACAAAGTAAGATAAAATTATTCTAACTCAGCAGCGAGCTAACGGCGGCAGCTAAAAATATTATATTTGTGATCAGCGCACTTAGCTCTATCGGATCCCATGTATTTCTCCAAAATTCCAAAAGATTCTCCAAAAAATTTGTTTTTTTAACATACAACCGACAGTGGAAAATAACAACGTATATTTTTAAATTTTTGTTCTTGAATTTTTTAATTCTTTTGTAATATGAGCATATAGTACTCATATTATTTTTACTTACTATTTTTTGTTAAAAATCTTTAGTATATAGTGTTTAGTAGTGTCAATGTTTTAATTGATATTGGAAAGACTAATAACTTACTCCACCGTTATCATTTGAGCAGTGATCATACACTAAGAAATCGTCATTCAACTAACAGAATTCAATATCCTACAGAAAACACTAAAAATAATATTCAACATATAACACCATCTCAGTTACGATTAATGTATGATGATATTGTTTATCAGTTGAAAATGGATCGATCACAAAATGTCTATGAAAGAAATTTGCATATTCTCTATGATATT
>CAJNOQ010008384.1:0-11250 GCA_905250885.1 Didymodactylos carnosus | reverse complement strand
ATTTTCAAAATAGACATTTATACACCATTCGATAGAGAATTTGAACAGCTACATTTTACACTATTTATATTTGAGAAAAGAGTTACTTCGATTTTTTGCCTAATGTCCGCCTGGATGCCCACTGTGAATGGGTTTCCCACTATAAGTAACGCTGAGCTACTGTGTTTTTAGATTCAAAATCAGGATAAAAGACAGTTTCACTTTTTTATGAGCATTTAAGGCTTTTATAACCTACTCACAAGTCTCTTGAAATTGGAATCCGGATAAAAGCTCGAGCTACATGCGTCTCTACACGTTTCCTTATGTCTTTGAGAATTTTGAAACTCATACCGTCGCTATCCGGTCTAAATTGACTTGTCCTAATGACAATGGTTATTGGTTCTATAATCGTGTGCGCAGGTTGCACTACCAGTTCTCTTTATCTGGTGATTCAGCCATGGGTTGTGTTTGCTTTTCCAACGTTCGACACCTTTTGACGATGAAATGTGGTCCGCTCTCCAACATTCGATCACATGATCTCAGTCGATTTGTTAATTCTCAGTGATGATGCTAAATGATGCTAAAGCTTAGAATCAGTGATAAATCTTGCTTGTCCGAACACCTAACCTTTATTCCTTGAAATTCATCTGGTGGCGACAATCAGCGCCAGAACTGCCACTGTTTGACAACACGAGTGTCTCAGTGCATCGCCTTGATCTGCAAGGTAATGTCGAAAAAGAGTACTGGCACTGATTCACTAGTGACAATGCGCTGCATTATGCAATTCTTTATTAAGTGAAAAAAATTCCTGTCCATCCTCCATTCATCACAAAAGCTTGGTTCTTGCCTAGATCGATAGAGAAATGTGTGGAGAATATTTACTACGAGAAAATATGTAAACATTTTTGTTCTTTTCTTCCGGTTATTGACTAATTAGTACTAATTAACGTTAATTTAGCCTACTCTACTAGCTTAAAGTCCCATTTGTAAAATAAGGACTCAACGAAAAATTTCAAGCAATACCTCATCTGATAGAGAATTTCACGAGCTACAATATAGGCTATCTTAGAAGTTTTAGAATTCATTTTTGGCTGCTGAGTAGGCCTTGTTTCTTTCTCCACTAAAGGGGGGTTTAAATCAACTATGAATTAAGTGTCTGCAAAATGCAGACGAACATCAGGTTAACTTTTGGACACAGAAATGAAAAAGGCCTCGAAAAATTTTCAATTCAGTATATTGGTAATTCGTATTTTGATAGTAACAACAGCGAAAATATATTCTTTATTTTATATTCAGCCCCAAGGGGGACAAGGCGACTTTTTCTTTCTTAGCATCGGAAAGCATCCCTCAGCATCGGAGAGCATCGGACAGCATCGCATCAGCATCGGACAGCATCGCACAGCTTTTCATGTTTAAACTTTTCATTTTTAAAAAAAGCTTCTATTCCCCCAAACAGAACAATCCCGTTCTTTTATTGGAAAATTTTTCCTGATAACGGAACAGTTGTGTTCTGTTCTGTGAATTCTATTCCCATAGACAGAACCTTTTTGTTCTGTTTGCGGGAAATTTTGGCGCATCGCGTAGCATGGTAGAGCTTCTGACAGCATCTCTTAGCATTGGAAAGATCCGCATAGCATCGGAGAGCATTGGAAAACTCCGTATAGCATCACAAAGCATCGCACAATATCGTATAGCATCACAAGCTCCGGAAAGCATTTCAACGGCTCCGGAAAGCTCCCGGAGCCGCCTTTTCCCCCTTGTTCAGCCCCCGAAGAATTTTTCCCCGAAAAATCCACGAAGAAATGTTTCAAAAATCCATTAAAGTTGTGGCGTAGAAAACTGTTTTCTAACGAGGGAACGTTTTTCGGTGAACCCTTTCGATTTCGTTCGTTCATACGTCATTCGATGGAGTATATTGAGATAGGAGAAAGCCTAAAAGAGTTCGGGCCCGTGACTCTTTAAAGATCGGTTTTCTGGAAAACCAGTTTTTCGGAAACTCTGAAAAATAACCAAAACCTTTCTTAATGAAGCGTGTTTGTGGCCCACAAATATGTGATTAACCCGTTCATTTCCAAATTTTGGTTGAGTTAAATTTACTTATAAGTCGTGAACGACGCAAGATATTAATCTGTGGTTTTGGCACGTAGCAAAAGATAATGCGCTGTACAATTCCTTAGTTTCAATTTATGTAGAAATGTTTTATGTGTGTTTTAAAATCAATCCTGTACCCACAGATGTTTTAGTTATTAAGAAAAGATGGTTTTAGTGGAGAGATTGGATATATTTTTTCCTAGGAGGTTCTGAACGTTTCCGACGTCATATTCGTGTTCGCCAGAGCCATTTGCATCTAACCGTACCTACAGAATGTAAAAACATAGTGTGTCAAATATAGCTGGTTACTCGGTTACCAATTAACACACGTTAACAATAATACTCAGATTGTTGAAATGCTGTTTGTTAGTAAATCAAGTTTTGATTTAGCTAACCAATTTAAAAGAATATTTAATTACTGATGATAATCCTAAATTTAAATTATAAATTATTTATAGAATGCCTGGTACAATAAAATAATAATAATAGCAAATAATAAGAATATGGTTTGACGTATGCGTTTCGACTGACATGAACGAAAAAGAGCGAAGGAAGTATAACGTCACTCTGCACAGATAACAGTTATAATATATACATGTTATATATATATAGACTATATAATAACAGGTAAAAAGAGAAAACAATATTATATAAATAAGTTAATCGACTAAAAATTATAACCGTTTTGTTTCTCGATAATTTTATCTGTTTATCTGTCTTTTCTATAGCCATATGTTTGACAGCCATAGGTATCGATGCAACAGAAAAATTAGTCGATTCAGTATCAAATCGCCTGTATGTATGAAAGGATATTTCACTCGATATTGAGAAAACAGATTCAGTCCAAAATTCGGTGTTTATTCTTTTAGTTTTAGTGGTGTATGAATAATTTTTGACAATAAAAGATCCTTGCATTATGAATTTTTTTTGGTCACAGATCCATACAGAGCATCTCTATCCTTTTTTTAGGAAGAAATTGAAACTTATCGTTAGTGTGAAGACATGTATTTGGCTATTATGACGCACTTGTCAAATATTTATGTGATTGATATGGAGATATAGAGCGTATACCTTGAAGCACTGTGTTTAGGTCAAAAAAATAGGAAAGAGAATAACTTTTACAATGCTTAATCACTGAATGAGAACGTTGAAGGCTCACGACGAGCTGCTTTCCACGTCCAATATTCTGTTATACATGTTTGCTTAATAAGCATGAAAAGCCTGAAAAAGACCTGGGAAAAATGAATGGAAATTGTGTATGAAGTCCAGATGAGTAGAAGAAGCGAGAAAAAGAAAAATTTACTTACAGTAATTACATACATTTCTATTAATTATATAATAATTGCAAAGTTTCAAAAAGAAAAAGCAATAATAGAAATAGAAAAAGATAGTTGTTCATGTAGTCATATTCATTTGAATAAACCTTTTTCCACTTATGAATTAACCAAATACTTTTCTTCATACTATTGACAAGTTTCAATTTCTCCCTAAGAAAAGGATAGAGATGCTACGTATGGAACCGTGATAAAAGAAAAGTCATTTCCATATCGTCACCCTTTAGAAGGGTTCAGTAATTTGTACAAAATTACGAATACTTTTTCTTTTTGTTATGAATTTTTGATCGAAGTCTTAGTAGATTCTTACAAGAATTTGACAAAAAAAAGGAACCGGTTCATGTGAGCTCTGTTAAATAAGATTTTTCTATGAATCTTATAAAAAATTACAAATATTTCTTCTCTATGGTAAGCGATCTTTCATTACAAAATTTAGAAAATAGATTAAGAAATTGCTTTTGTTTGAGGAGCTTTTATACAGGTATCACTAAGGCTTCTGTTTATCAGATGTTATAAGTTACTAAGAGTTTACTTTCTTTTGTGATGTCCTTGCTTATGCAAAATAAATCTGAATTGAATTGAGGACGAGCTCTATGCGACAATGAAAAGTAATGCTTCTTCCTTTAAATAAAGTATAGAAGAATGGTACTATAAAACACAATGGTCTACTAATTAAAAATCCTACGTTAACATTACGTTAAATTAAAACTTTGGGATAATAAGTAGAATCGTACGTTTATATTGAATAACAATTTATGACAGATTTAAGAAAAGTAGAGCGATTCATCATTCAAATGGCATATAGAGTAGCTCTAGACGATGTACTATATTATTTAGAAATTCATTGTATAAGAACTTATGCGATGGTATTTGATACAACTCGATTAGAGCGTCTAATACAACAGTTTTTATCTTTATCACACTACGCAATCTCATATTTCCTTCAAATACTTTTCCACTTAAACGCCATCTTAAAATATTTTGATAGACTAATATGAAAACCAAAAATGTTTCAATTAATTCGAACCAATACCCCTAATTGAAAGATTAGTGGTTCTATGGTAAATTGAATAGCCATAACTAAATTTACCTTGTTATAGGTAGAAATCTTGTGAATAAATAGTTTTCACACCTGCATTTCCGAGAAGATATGTTTTTTATACTATACCTTTTATCGAAAATTTTTCTTGGCTTTACGATATATCAGTGGCTCAGATACCTTCATAGATTTTTTATGGTGAACCGAAAGACTTAGCGTTGTAAAAGGAAACAGCTATCTGCTCCAGCTAGAAGTGATGATATCTTCTTATCTTGAACCTAATAAACATGTATGCATTCAAAAACTCTTATTACATACAGGAATCTGTTATTTTATTTCATTTTTACTCCAAACAGGTTAATATTCATATATTTTTCACTTTGTGGCGTTGCCACTGGCTAACAAAAGTTGGTACAAAAGTCAGTTAGTTTTAGAACACAGAGGAAATCGGTGCAACTTGCGTGAAGGACTTCTACAGAAAAGTAAAGATTGGTAAAGTAATTATGCAAACTGAAGACTGTATCTTTTAAAAATTAAAACTTTTTTTAGGTTGGGCTCGGATGTTTCGTGACTGATCTTAGCACGGACGAAAAAAATTCTGCAATATATTCCATTCATATTTTTTAGTAAGTTCTAGGCTGAGTCTAATATAGACTGTTTTTTTTGGCTACGCCGCTATTTTTACCAGATAATTTTCTGAATTAAACACCCACTTGGCAATTGTCAACAACAAAAGCACCATTGGAAACGTTAATAGTCGTTTGACACCTGTTACCAATACTTTAGTAAACGTTTAGAAATTTATCTTTTTTTAAATTAAGAAAAAACAGGACACAATTTTTCGATATTTACTTGCATATGGTATCAATGAGTGACAAATCTACTCTTTCTCTTTTATTTTCTAGTTGAATTATAACATTTATTTATAAAACCCAGCAATGAAAAATCGATTTTTGGATTCAGTGAGCAGACTACCGTAAGCATTTCAATATTACTGATAGAATTCAGTTATATATGATGCGATTTTAGCTTTCATTAAAGAAGACGGATTCATGTCATTGTACACTAGTCTGCTGTTTTTATTTTCTATATAGACCAATCATGTCCTCTCGAGCAACCGGTATAGAGCCAGAAGAACAAAAAGATACTGTCACATCGGTAAGTCTTCCCAATATCTCTCAACACATTTAGAATTTGACCCATTTCATTTATACATAGCTGCCAAAACCATCTTCAATCAGGTAAGTACCTGAATATGTTAAATAGTACCTTTATTTTTCTCTTTTATTCAGACCTATCAGATTTGTGTGGCAGTATCTTGTAGTCGTTGGAACTATCATAGTAGCTGCTATCATTATCGCTATAGTAGCGTCAGCGGTCACCATACATGAGGGTAACCTGAGACAATAAATTCAAAGAAAAATTACACAAAAAACTTATTGTTTTAGTTAAAAAATACATTGATCGATCATCTTTTTTAAGAACAACAACGATTCGTTCATCTAATATTCAGAATACAACGAGTAAGAGAGAAAATTTGAAAATGTCAAAAGGAGAACCTCCATGTAGTATTCCAGTTCCATTCATTCTAACGAGGAAATCTTTCTGTTCCCTTCCGATTTCAATAATTTGTACCACAAAACCAGTTTTTCAAGAACTCTAAAAAATAACCGAAACCTTCTTTTAATGAGGTATGATTGTGGCCCGCAAATTTCTGATTAAAGTGAGACATTCTCCCAGTTCTACACGGCCCTTCATTGCAAAGTTATAGGATTTACACAAAAAGCCCTAAATGTTCATTGTCAGCTCAAAGCTACAGAAATAAGAAGAAATTAATTTAGGGCTTTTCTTGTAAATTCTATAACTTTGCAAAGAAAGATCGTGTAGAGCTGAGAGGCGTCTCATTTTGATTAAAATTTTGCGGGCTACAGTTATGAATCATAAAAGAAAAACGGTTTTGGTTATTGTTTTAGAATTTTTGAAAAACTGATTTTCCAGATTTCAAGAGTTATGGGCTTTTTAAGGTATTTACTACCTCACTGAGGTTTATCGATCCATGTACAAATAATTGGAATCGAAAGGGGACATCTCGAAAGGCTCCCTCATAAGGCCAATCGTAAACATAAGTTTTTTCCGTGTAGCAGAAAAGTGCTGATCTTATCAAAATGAAATCGAGATGTTATAACAGTAAAAATAAACGGATTAAATCTTAATCTTAAAGAAGAGATCTTAAAACATATTTAAATATGCTTTTCAATTCTGTTTGTACTTTTGTTTCAAACTGTAGCGTGATTGCGGTAGAATCAACATACAGTTTGAATAGATTGAATGCAATATATTCAATATTTCTGCATATTTACGTTTGCCATTACAGCATGAAAAAAGCAAAGGATGGGTTTTAGAAAATATTGTTATACCATTGAGAAAATTAATTTTTTTGAAAATTAAATATCGAAAAAATAAAATGCGGTCAAGTTTTGAATTTTCGGCACCTTATTTCACAGCAAATAAGTACTATTATTTGAAGAATTCGAGTGACTTTATTGTAATGACATTTTTTCTACATCAAATCGATTCAGGTTCAATAAGATCAGAAAGCACAACAATATCGATCGCTAATACGACAATGGTAATGACGACACCATCTCGTAAGTTTCATGAGCCATTGTGCTTACTAATTTATGAAAGTTTCATAATATAATGAATAATCTATCAGTGCACCTTTAAAGTACATTTTTGGACTCCTTTTGAAGGTCTGCCATCCCGCATATGTTCATCAGCAGTGTGGAATACCACTGGCATAACAGTTGCCGGATCCAATAATGGTACATCCGGATCGTCTTTAGCTCAGCTTAATTCTCCATACGATCTCGTTATTGATTATAATAATGTAATGTATATTTCTGATTTATCAAATAATCGTATTGTTCAATGGATCGAAAATAATACATCTGCAAATTTGATTATTGGGGGCAACAATGGATTAAATGAACCAGCTGGTTTATTCATGGATAATCAAAATAATTTATACGTTGCCGATACATTAAATTCACGAATTGAAAAGTATTCCCTGAATGATCCGATTGGTACAACTGTCTTTGGGCAATATGGAAGAGGCTCATCGTCAAATCAATTAGATCAAAGTTATGCGCTCTTCATAGATGTATTGAATAATTCGTACTATATATCAGACACACAAAATCATCGAATAATGTTGTGGACGTTAGACGCGTCAAATGGCATAATTGTAGCTGGTAAGAAGCTTTAATTCACTATCGTTTCATGAAATACAACTGACTCTTGTAGGAGGTAACGGTCGAGGTAATGGCGCCAATCAGCTGAATCAGCCATATGGTATTTGCATTGATTCTAACTCAACCATTTATATAGGTATGTTGTATAAAACGTTGATCATTATTCTAAAACAATAATTACGTATATCTAAATCTTTAGCGGATTGTGGGAATAATCGTGTACAACAGTGGTATAGAAACTTTCAAACAGGCAATACAGTCGCTAATGGTTTAATGTGCCCTACAGCCGTCGTACTTGACACAGTTGGAAACATGTATATTGTAGATCAAGGAAATCATCGTATACTACGGTGGATGATTGGTGCACAAAGCGGTGCAACACTTATCGGCACAACAGGTGTCTATGGCAGTCAGCCAAATCTTTTATATTATCCAAGTTCTATCAGATTTGATTTAAATTGGAACTTGTTTGTGGCGGACTATGAAAACAACAGAATACAACGGTTTAATCTAGTTAATGATGGATGCAATGGTAGGTCCAACTCCATGATGATTCTAGTTACTTCATGTCTGTTTCTGACTTTAGGTAATGGCATAGGTTAATGCATTAGCATCAAATACAATAAAGACATATTGGCAAAAAATAGTTATGTCCAATTTAGGTGGCTGTCACCATTTCGATGTACTATTAATAAAATAAAATTTTATCAGTGAATCTCGCTCTCAGAACCTAAGTAAAAGAGAAGACGAAAAAAATAGAAAATTGTAACGGACGTCAGTTATCGATAAGAGACGGCATCCGTTTTATTGAATCAAAATCTTGTAATTTTTCTGTAGAAGATAAGAAGATCTTATAATATATTTGTTAACCCGTACACCAAGTGATAATTAAAAATAAATTCGGATTATTGTGGATTAATCTAAAGAATGTAGTAACTCCTCAAGAGTGTATGTGACTGGTACGAGTTGAGCTTCATATATGAATGAAAGACTAGATATTTAACACAAGCAAGCAATTTACGCACATTACGAAGTCCAAAAATCTGCAAAACAAGATTTAAAGAACATGAACAGATCGAAACAGAAGCCACTAGATGTACACATGAAAGTATATGAGAAAAGATTTCAGGATACGGCACAGTTACTAGGGAGTTAGACACTATATAAATGTAATGAGAGAATGGTGGTGAGTTATTCTCATAGAATTGAGATCATACGGAACTCTGAGAAAGAGCGAATCAAGATTAAATGTTCTGAATGGAGTGAGAGCGTTTTTTTATGTTTGTCTTGAGACTTCATATTTCGCGTATTTTGGAAAAAAATGCACAGTAAAATCTTTTGCACCACAGTTAATAATTCTTGAAAACGAAAAGTGTTCCAATTTGATCTGGTCAGAAACTATTTTCGTAAAACACTCAGTCATGTCGTCGAGCTAGTTTACAGAGAGTTTAGCTAAAACGAACACAGACAACAGCGGCTCATCGACAAAGTTCACATAGGGAGAGATGAGCACACGACAGGACGTGCAGTCGTCCTGCTGTCCTGTTCTGCCGCTCAGCAGGACAGGTGATGGCTGAGCGGCAGGACAGGACGCACAAGTTGGTCCCGTATTTTTATATGATTCTTTTCTCTACAATTTTTGCATTGTCATTGGTTATACTTGATGTTTATTATGAGTGTGAATATGATGATGATGAAAACACTTTATTTTCGCGTCTTATTTTACATACATTTTTTTTCTATGATAGATGTATTATTGAAATAATAACTTATTGTGCTTTGTTTTCGTATTTATTGAGTTAACCATTATTCAAGAATAGAGTTGTGGTATATGAAAAAATTATGAAATAAATTGGTTATGAGATGACTAGTACGTTAATATATGCTTCGCTTAATCGAAAATTAAAGAAGTTATCATGTTTGTCCTTCTTGATGTCCTGTGCGGCAGGGTAGGGTAAGTCATTTTTCGTTTTGTCCTGCCGCTCGACAGGACGGAGGTCGACTGCAGGACAGGACAGAAAAAGTTGTCCTGTGATCGTCTCTGATGGGGACTGATTATTATAGTCTAAGTGCTTTTCATGTTCAAGTCAGAGCGGTCAAGAAACTTTGACATTTCGTACTTCTATTTGGATCTGACGATGAAAAGGATTAAAATATACCGATAAATAGCAGTGCATGTCTAAATTGTATAAACAGGTGACGAGAAATACAATTTAACTGAAAAATAGAATACTAGTTAGAATCAAATCAAACGATATTGGCATAGTACGTTGTAATAGAATCGAAATAATTTCAGTACGTTCAAAAGCTCCTTATGTAGCATTCGTCTCTTTTTCTTATCTCATCCGGTTAAGAGAGAACGTCGGATTGAATTGAGAATATTACAAGAAATAGAATATCACCAGAAGTCGATGTATTTTAGCTCAGAATTTTCTACAGGATTTTTTATGCTTTTTCTAGAAATCGAGCGTTTAAGATCCGCACCACATAACCGTAAGAATATATACATCTGATAAGGCTGAAAATTTTAGTATGAGTAGTTTGGACTAGTCTTAAAATTTATCTTTTTTAAACTTTTTCGCTTTTGACATTTGTTGATCATACATCTGCTAAATATGAACTATTATAATATAAATAGGAAATGTTTATGTAATTTTTAGCATGTTATTCAATTGCTTCAAGCATTATGATAGTTCGTTCAATTTCCTCATTATGCCACTTGTTACAGGCCATTCAGCTGTAACACTATTTATGTTCGTTTATTCATTATTTCCTGTCACATTAATTTAACACATATTATACAGTCACGTGTTTTTTTCTTTTCATTTCTTTATTCTACCCAGCGTTGGATAGTTAAGATCATCCTTAACTGAGCATTCCTGTTTCTGTTATTCCTTAAATATGTATAGGCAAAGCTATTAGAATTTGGATCATTCATCGTAGAATCAAAGTTTAGTATCGTTTCTCTTATTTTTTTATAATGTTTTCTTATATTTTTCCATTAAAAAAATAAAACATCCACGACCAAAGGAAGTTGGTTTGAGCAAACAATTTACAAGGAAACAACCTTGTAGTCCTTTCAATTCTGCATTTTTATAAATACAAACTATTCCTAATTTCTATTCGTGAAAGTAACTGTGATTACTTTTATAAGATGCACGTAAGGCAAAGATCGAGCAGAATTTACTTTTCTATATTTTACACACCATTCGATACAGAATCGCGCGCTGATCACGAATATGTGTTTCCGGCCTCTCAAAACCGTTTCCTCGCTGAGAAAATTGTAAAATACTAAGAAGAGAAAATACTAAGAAAAACTAACGAACTATCAAAAACCCGGTTTTTCACGAATTTTTTTAAATTTGAGTTTTTCAAAGTTTGACTACAACTTGGAACGTTCAGATCAACTCACGAGGGAAGGTCCCCAACTGTCCGATCGCTTTCGGGCCGAAACCTAGTGGACGATAGGTAGTCGACCATGCTGATTCCGAATATCAACATGAGACGTGCTGCTAGGCCTCCAGAGAGTGATTTTCTGGAAAACCAGTTTTTC
>CAJNOQ010008383.1:0-11250 GCA_905250885.1 Didymodactylos carnosus | reverse complement strand
ATTGTTCAACAAACGATTTGTTTTCTTTTTTTTTATATAATAACAGTAATAATTCATAATCATATGTTGTTGTCAGGATCAAGAACTGGGCTGCTTTGTAGTGAAAGTTGAATTCGGGGCACAACTGAGCGCACTACAGGGGGGAGTAGTCACGTTTATTTTCGATTTGCTTTTAGTGTTTACAACTTCATTCCCGATATTTCTTTACACAGCTAATACTATCCAAATCAAACAAGTCAGACTAAACAATCCTGCTAACTGCTTGTTAGTATTCAGGCGCTGCTGATAAAGTACGTAAAATACATTAGTAATTTAGTGGGAGAAGGATATATGACTCGTTTCAATAAGAGAGCCAAGTATTGAAATGTATAGGGGTAAATAGTCGACATAGTTTGCATTCTTTTGACCAGGAACTCTTATGACGTTGCTAGTTCTGTGAACTGAATACGTCGTATTAGTAAGATTGCGTGCAACGAACAAATAGTCGAAATTGTAGCATTCTTCGACTGGTAGCTTGATATCGTCATATAGCATCACCACATTTTGTGGAAATTACGAATTCTTTTTATTTTGATGTAAAAGATTCCACTGTAACAGTAAAATTTTTCGCTCAGAATAAAAACAAAACGTTAAAAGTTGTGCTAATAGTCTACTCTTATCACAAAAATGCTAAAGTCTCTAAGTCGTTTATCTATAGTGTAATTAAAATTATTCTTCAACGAGGAAAACTACATTTTCCTAAGTTAACTTTTTTTACTAACTCTCTTTGCTTTTTAACAGAACTATCTACATGTGCAACATGCAAGCGGGAAAAGGCAATTTTTCTCTTTCTTAGCATCGCAAGGCACCCCTCAGCGCAGTATCGTATAGCACCTCAAACTTCAGAAAGCATTTCAAGGGCTCTGAAAGCTGCCGCAGTTGCTCTTCCCTCCTTAGTAACATGTGTATCTATGTATATTTATTTTCTACTAACAACAAGAAACAAACCGTGCTTGAATAAAAATATGACCCGTAATGAGACAAGCGAAAGCAGCTACGCCTTAAAAATAAAATATCTAGAATAATAATATGAGATAGTAAAATGAATGTTAAATTCAGTGCGGAGAATGCCGGTGAAAAAAGACAACTTGGGAGAATACGGTGTTGCTTACTGAAGAAGATTTCAATTACACTATAGGTAAACGCCTTAGAGACTTGAACATTTGTGTGATAAGACTAGACTATTAGTACAACTTCTAACTTTTTGTTTTTATCTTGAGAGAAAACTTTTACTGTTACAATGGAACCATTCGCATGAAAACAAAAAAGACGAGAAAAGCATGGTCCAAAATTCTTTTCGGTTTCTATTAGGACACTTTTCTCTATCGATTCGTATAATATCACTGAAAATGGGGCTGGACACTTGGTGGAGTTCCCGCGTCAGTTAAAACCGTCTCAACTACGTTAGAATATTGTGATATACCCTATTTTACTTACATGGTAAGGTGCCGGTAATTCAAAATTTCAGCACTCTTCATTTTTTCCTTAAAAAGTAATTCAAAATTTCAGCACTCTTCATTTTTTCCTTAAAAAGTAATTCAAAATTTCAGCACTCTTCATTTTTCCCTTACTTTTGAATTACCGGCACCTTACTCTAAACTTCAATAAACGTTCTTGATGATTATTGAAAACGTTATTCTTGAATGAATATAGCTGTTGACCAAAATCTGTGAAGAACAGATCAGTGACCTCAATAAATATTGATTAACCAGAAGAGACACTTTGAGCCGGAAAGTCCGTATTTACGTCTTTGTAATTGTACCCATGCTTTACGATTTCGGAACATCTTTGTTTTTAACTTTGAGAACCATGCCATTAGCACAAACTGCTGAGTTCTATCGAGCGACGTAGTCAGATTTTCAAAAAGCTGGCACGTATTAAATTCCCTAGGCTTCCTGAAATACGTTTGCACAGCCAGTAAGGGGACACCTTCTATATCCTGATCGGGATATATATCCCGATTGGGATATAGCTATATCCCGATCAGGATATAGAAAAAAAGTAGTATCCCGATCGGGATATAAAACACGAGCTTGAAAAACTACATCGGATTCTGTTGTGTTTGATCAAAAGTGCATCAAGCACCCAGCAACTATTTTTTCGAACAAAAACCTTTAACTAATTATAGTCGAATTTATATCCCGATCGGGAAATAGGCTGTTAATCTTTTATTGCTCATAATGGGATATACTCTTGATCTAATCGCTTTCCACGTTGACCGTGTTTTTTTATTTCTTCCTTTTCGATGCCCACATATATTGGAACACAATTCTTTTCTCATGCGTCTACAATATATAAATATACGTGCTTTGTGTTTAACGGGGAATTTTCTAACTATCCATTTATACTCATATTGCCTGGCACGGTAACACTCCTTTTAAACTAATTAGATTTGATGAGAAACATGTTAATGTTTCTAAAATCTATATCCTGATTGGGATATAGATTTTCTTGATATCCCAATCAGGATATATATCCCGATTGGGAGTATATCCCGATCGGGATATGTCTCCACACTGACAGCCGCTTAGAGAAACAGCTTTTAACTATCAAGGAATCCGGCGCATCGCTCTGGGCTGTGGTGCTCTCTATCACCATAGTGCTAGCTTCAACCTTTAACCTTTGACTGTAACAGACGGACACACAGACACAGTTAGAGTTTTATTATAGTGGTATAGATTGTTTGTTTTTGCCGCATCAAAATCATATTTCCCAGAATCAGGTTTCCCTGTGTTTTTTACGAAAACGCAATTTAGTACTTTTTCTGTTCGTGGCGGTAACGGTCACATTATGACAGCTACACACTTCTGTAACCAAAATCTGTGTTAGTTGGAGGTGTTAATAGTTGTGGATATGAGGGATGAGGGTGTATTTCTTTTTTCAACAATTCCTGTTGCACATTCCAAGTAATTGTAATGAGAAAGAAAACATCATACTCATAGAAAACAGTCAGAAAAAAACAAATGTACTTGTGTAAGGTGAAAAAATACCTGATATGTAGTCTACGCATGTATATTAATTAAAAACAAAATTTGGAACAATAGAAAATTTTGAAGTGTTTCGTACTGACGAGGGAACCTCTCCAGGTGTTAAATCGTTTTTCGCTCGGGACCATTGCCATTCGATAGATCCTAGTGAGCAGTGAAAAAGTCTATCTTGGTTTGGGTGTATGGGCCTCTGGGACTGAGATATTGAATTTTTAGTGGATTTTTCCTGCAGGATCCCAGTTTTCCAGCAAATTCATATTTTCGCATTTTGACCTGAAACTATGCTCCCAGGAAGACCTCAGCTAAACTAGCTTCCATAAAATATTTCAGAACTTTTGAGCAAAGTCTTTCTGAGATATGAATTTTTCAAGATATAGGCGCTTTTCCATAGATAGTGTATAAAACATGCATCTTTTGGAAAATTCATATCTCAGAAAGACTTTGTTCAAAAGTCTCAGAAGATATCTCAGTCCTAGAGGCCCATGCACCCAAACCAAGATAGACTTTTTCACTGCTCACTAGGACCTATCGAATGGCAATGGTCCCGAGCGAAAAACGATTTAACACCTGGAGAGGTTCCCTTGTGAGTTTTATTCGAAATATAAAGATCAACAGATCCCATTAACCGACACTTGCTTGGTTATTCAGCTATTATACAGTTGTTTTGTTTTATGTCTTTATTGATTCGCAACCAAACAAGGTCAGCGGTGCGAACCCCATTATCGACCTTCAATGTACATTTAAATAGAAAGAAAAACTTAATGGTAAAAAGAAAAAAAGGAAAAAACTAGACGAGCGAAAAAAAAGAAAATGAACAAGCAAAAAATTTATATTTTAAAGCAGCTATAGCATTTGTTAATGTAGATTAACTTATCAACGGTTATGAGTGATGATGGAGAGTGGAGGAAGAAAAACTTTTAAACGATGCGCTGCTGGTTATTTATTTATTTAATCGAAACGTTTTGTTTCATCTATGTAGATAATAACTTCCGTCAGAATACTGCGCATAAAATTATCATCAAAATTTAAGTCATTCAGTAGCAATACGTCCACACTGAGGTTAGAAAAAAAGTTCAATTTATTGCGCAACACTGTACGTTCGGAAATATATAACTGACATTTCAGTAAATAATGGTCTACATCTTCAATGTTTTTACCACAAGCGCAGTCCGGACTATCAATGCACTTACGTCTATATAAATAAGAATTTAAAGGAGGAAAACCCGATTTTAAGCGCATGAAGTTGATTCCAACTTCTCTACTTGGAAAACGTAACTGCTTAGGAAATTAGGTTATTTTCGTATCAATTCATTCCAATCAACTGCAACTAAAGAAAAAAAGTCGTTTGGAACAGGATCCAGACTCAACGGTAGAAACTTGATTACTACGCACGGCGTATCTAGTATTTTGCGGGCGATAATGTAAATGATAAGTTAAATACTGTGGTGCAAGGCCTTTCATGATTTTTGCAAAACTTAATAAACACAAAATCTTAAAGTGAGAACGTAAAGGAATCCAACCTAATAGTTCTAAACATTTATCCTTTGAACTCCCCCGCAATGCACCTATTACCACTCGCGCTGCATCATACTGAACTATGTCTAGTTTTTTCGAGTTCATGTCAGTAGTTAATGAGTAAAGTACTGCACCGTAATTTATTATAGTCAAAATACATGATTTATAGATAATTTCTAAAACATTCTGCATTAAAGTTCATTGATGATATTTCATTAAACCCACAATAGTAGGTGTTCCACTGTGTATTACTGTAAGGTATGGTGACATTATAGCTGGTGTTCCTCATAATGAAGAAGTGTTCCACCATCTGACACTAAATGGGTTGTTCACAAATTACGTGATCAAAGTATTTTTTTTAGATTTAAACAATGAATTTCGAAATGAATTTGAAACAATGAAGATTATTTTGTACGATAACGTCGAATGTCCTCAAGAATAGATGAAAACATTGGTTTATGTACAGAACGATACCAAAATTCGGCCAGATATGAGTCTAATAAATTAGTTCCTCGCATAATTCTTAAAATTTTTGTTTGCGCAGCTCCCCACAATGTTTCAATAAGTTGTGTGTGACAGCCGGTATGTGGATCAATAAAATTTTGAGAATGATTTACTGTCTGATGGTCGTAACCGTACGTTGGTTGCAAGCGTGAATAAGCTTTCCATTCGTCCGACCATATAGTAGTTCCAGGATAAACGTTTTTCCAAATAATTGGAAGCAACGTAACCGCATCAAGCCGCTGCACATGGAAAAAACGCGCCTCGTACCCCTCTGCCGTTCGTTGTGCGATTCCAAATATCCAGGGACCTAAACGAAGAAGAGAGATTTCTGATAAATGTTTCTCTTAGTTACGAAATATCTTACCATCCAGTCTGTCTCCATAATTTCTATTGTTATTTGCCTGAGTTTGATCATTGCTGGAATCTGAATCATCGCTCGAACTGGAACTTGAATATTGAACAAGACCGTTGTTATTATTATTATTATTATTGTTGTTGTTAGCAGCTGTGGCGTTGTTACGATTGCCAAGTAGTAGACGACCACGATTATATTTGCGTTTACCACGAAATAATGATTCATCTGTTTGTACTACTTCACCAATTCCACCCATCTGTGGGGCGTCATTCAGCTTCTCTTAGCAAACCTACAATAGATTAAGAGTAGAAACAAGTTATAAACGTTCTAGAAACCTTACGTCTCGCAAAACGTTAGTCCAATCAACCACAGTCGTTTGTGTAACATGTATCAAGGTGGAAATGGTTGATGATGACGTTCCCAGGCATTAAAGCCATATTAATTCCAGAATTGTACGCATATCAAGTTTTGAATTTGGTCGGTCTAATGCATTAGTAAATGAGAAAAACGTGTTTTTGCGAATACTTAATTAATTTCGACATTGTCGATTAGTACATCGCATAGTTGGATAGACCTTAACAGTACCATCTTTCAGTTTCTTCTTTCATGCACCATCAACCATCGAGGAATCACAATGACATGTATGATCTTCACTTTTCTGAGCCACCCTTTGGTCGCGAACGAATTCAGATAGCAAATTGTCATCATTTAATATTTTGTAAAATTCTCAATTATCAGTAGGAACAGCCATGATTGTTGCATAAGGTTTGTGATGAGAAATAGCATAACTTTCTCTCTTTTTATAGTCTAGTTCATACCGCATACTTAATGACAAGATTATTTGAAGGTGGAACACTTTTTCAAAGACTATCGGAACAGATCTAATAATTACCTGATCTATCTTTTATCTCATTTTTAGGTGTTTTCTTAGTGTCAGATGGTGGAACACTTTTTCATTATGGGGAACACTAGCTATAATGACACCATGCATTCACAGTGGAACACCTGCTATAGGAACACCCCTTAGAAACTAGGATATATGTTACGGCTGGGTCTGTGCAGCTACTTGTTTGTACCTGTTTTTACTTTAAACTCTATTCTTGGATTCGTTATTTTTATTTGTGATGAACCGAACAGAGTTTTCCACATACATTAATCACACATACCCTTTCCCGATACATAAGAAAATATCTCTGTTTATACAAAAATGAATGAAAAAAAAGAGAGATATAGCTTCGATTATTCTAGTCGACAATGAAAATAACAGTCCAAGTTGCAAGAGAGAAAGAAGTAGCGGTATGACAGTTCCATATCAGCTTCTATCATAGGAACTGTTGAAAAGTTCTTTTGAAAGCAGCTGATATGTTGGAACAGCTCTTTTGAAAGGAGCTGACATGTTCCAGCAGCTCACTAGTCGTCTAGACAAAATTTAAACGTCCCGAATGTTCACTAGACGTTCATACAAGGGGGAAAAAGCGGACTCCTGGACTTCAGGAGCGCCCAGTGCTTCGAGTTGAGCAGGCTCTTGCTTCAGCATGAAAGCTTTAGCAGTAGTCGTTGAAAAAATTTCAAAAGAGCTGTTCAAACATATCAGCTCCTTTCAAAAGAACTGTTCGAACATATCAGCTCCTTTCAAAAGAGCTGTTTAAACATATCAGCTCCTTTCAAAAGAGCTGTTCGAACATATCAGCTCCTTGTTACAGGTCTAGAAAGAAGTGAATTCTATAAAAGAAAAAACAGACAAATATCTTGTTTGTGTACAGTATGTAATTTTTAATGTGAACACTAGTCAGATACGAAAGAAACAAATTGAATTATAGTCAGCATTACTGTCTTCTCTCATATATGAGCTATAGTTTTTATAAGAAAAGTTCAGCAGCGTTCTGGAAAGAGAAGTGAACGGTATCCAGCAGTTCTGACTGAAATAGTTTTCTGCGTTTTGCACTAACATGTTGTGTTAAATATCTTTATTTATAGCTTCAGTTTCGTTTAGAATGAGAGAGTTTCGTAAAGATCTTACAATTCCTTGAAGTCTTGACTTACAAGATCTCACAACTCCTTGAAGACTCGAACTTCTTCCTAAAAGATTCTGCGTTCAATTTTCCACAAAAACTATATTGAACATTTTTTATATATGTTCATATATTGCAAGTTAAAGAGGACTAAAATTAAAAACTATCTTTTAGGATACAAAGTAATGGCGACTGGGGCAGCGCAGTGTTTCTATATTCTATCTATATTGCTTTGTTTATATCATGTATACAGATGTTCAATACAGTTTTTGTAGAGAACTGAACGGAGAATCTTAAAAGAAGTTCGAGTCGTGGGAATCAAAATTGACAGAGATATTGGCGAAATACTGGGTGACTTGTTTCTTCTGGTAAATCCGTTATATGAACATAAATACCTGCTTTCTAGAGTTTTCATCAAGATGACAGTCATCGCCTGTTTTTTCAAGAACATTTGTAGCGCGCATTAATATGTATGTCGCGGTAATTTTCTGTCCGCCCATCGAAAAACGTCACCCTCACTGATTTTGATTATCTTTTAGAATTACGGCACGGCAACTTATCCTCATTTCTGAATACAGTTGGATATAACCTTAATGAATTACCGACTGATAGATATATGATGATATATCCAAGATGACGATGAATTTGGATATAATAGGAAACAAGTTCTAACGGTTCTTACACCTTACTTTTTTTCATCTCGGATATATGCCACTGTATCTTTTCTCAAAAGTTTTTGACTGGGAAGCACAGTAATCTAACTCATTTCGTCAATAGGTTCGAAGCAAACCCATCGAACTTGCTCTAGGCAGTACTCTCTCCTATGAGACATAGATGTACCCAGCACTAGGTGAAGGGCTGACCATGGCCCACCTCTTAGAAATATCGCTTTCTTCATTTCCAAGTAGAAAAATATATTTTGAATCGAATCGAAAATAAAAATATTACACTGAAGTTTTAGCAAAAGCCGAGAACATTATCAGGCTGTGTAACCAGTAAATCTATGCTCTACCGAAGTACAGACAATTATATTTGTGAATCTGTTCATGCAAAAGACTTCGGAGATGCTTTTTTCTGTAACTGTTTTTTCCCTTTTTATTGAAGTACAGAAAACCAATATCTACCTCAAACTAGTGACACAAACAAAATATGCTAAATTCTCATAGTCTAAGCATGCTTCGTTCAAAGCAAGATAGAGATATCAGTAATTCATATTGCGTCTACCTCATGATTCACGTCTCCCAACTGACACCAGTAGCTTTCTATCTTAATAATTCAGATTTATTTAGCAGTTTGCTTTCTTATTACACTTAAGATAACAGAATGAGCAACGATCGATTTACACTTTGTCTATTATTATATTCGATTAGTCAAGTTTATGTTGTACATTCAGCTGCGAGTAATTCATTATCCAATTGTAATGCGATAGCTGCAAAGTTTAGTACAACATATAGTAATGGACCTGCAGCGAGCATAATATCGACAACAGGTACAAATGTTACTTGTGCATCATTAACAGGTGTATCATGTCCGGGTAGCACAAGTTCTGGCTCATGTGTATTTCAACATAAATTATGCATAACCTGCTATATGAGTGGTTCAACTGTTAAAATACGTGTTCAATCCAATGGATTACCACTCTTCTGTCCAAATATACCATCAGGTGTAACATTAAGTGAGCAAAATATTGATTTTTCAGTAAACTTTAATCCAGATGTGTCTGTGAATTCACCTTATATCACTGTAACAACACAAACAGCCATTGACTCTACTATTTGTAACGTAAGTAATCAAGCGACTCCACCATCTGCATCAGGTTTTACTGCAATTTCATCAACAAGCAACGGTATCGCGGGTGTATCCATTGATGGTGTTGCTATTTTGAATGCAAATAGTGCGAATAATGTTGATCCCTTTTATCCTAGTCCAACAACTATTGCAGCAGAACACGTTGATCAATGTATGGGACACCCTAATCCACAAAATATATACCATTATCATATTGGATCTGGATGTGCTCTTTCTGCATCGCAATCAACTAGTGTTCAGGCGTGTGCGACAGTTAGTAGTTGCATTTCTAGCATATCAACGTATAGTATAAGTCAATTTTCAAGCTATAAAACGTTAACTGTGATTGGAATAGCTAAAGATGGACATGTTATTTACGGACCATATGACTCATCCGGAAATCAAATTACAAGTGGTTATGATGTTTGTAACGGTGTGTTTTACGACTCGGTTGGTAATTATGCATATTTCGCAACACAAACGTTTCCGTATATATTTGGATGTTATGGTCCAGGTAATTATCCGACTGTATATCCAAGTTGTTCAACAAATCCGCCAACAAAATATACCAAAAGTATATATGCTGGAAGTAACATTAATGGTCTCAGTAACATATGCTATCTTCTGATTATACTCGTATCAATTTACATTAGTTAATGTGACTAGTAGCAGAATTACTGATACTTGTAAAACTCAATATATCTCATTGTCATTAAGATGGATTGCGCCTAAGTCAAAGTTCAATTTCTTGTATTTGTTCTGTAGAGTCCTTTTATAGTCGATTTTTAACTGGCACCCCGTATGTATATTTTTGTGTGGATCCGCCTCGGTATGGTCGATTACCCATGTTCCAGTTGTTTTGAACCTCGCACAGCTTGTTTATACTAGTTCTCAGTTTCCCAAATTTCATGTCGCGTCTAAACGACTGAAGATATGAACCTTGCGTGACTCCCACTTTGAAGAGGACATTTTGGGCTGCCTACCTATGCAACAGCTCAAAATTTTGTATTTCATGTTTTTGTTTTATGGTGTAGTTTTTCAAACATCCTCTTAGAACCCTACTTTTGAGACAGAATGTTTTCCATTATGGATGCAGCAGTCTCAGGTTTTGATTAGCGAACAACGCAGGACTCTATTACTTTCAAACGCTTTTGAAACCAGGCACGTATTGTCGCAGCAACATGTGATGATGATGTGACCAGTAGTGGACAAAGGTTAGACAAATATAACAAAAATAGTTAAAGAAAGTCTATTTCAACATAAGTTACTGCTATTTTACTTTCCGGATATCGACGGTACAATACCAACGCAAATTGCTCACACGATTGAAAGACCAAAGTCACAATTTTTTGCACTTATAGTGATAAAACTCCTCTTATTCCAGCAGGTAACATTTATCTTAGGTTACTTGACAATATCAGAAACAAAAGAAGCTCGATGCATATGAGTGAATCGTAACTTTTTTGTACAATTGATAAAAAAAAATGAAAGTGTTCCCAGAGAAAATCTGATTCGTACATTTTGTTCCTTATCATTCAGTGAATCTGTAGTAAAAATTTCCGCACTACCCGACTCGTCCTGGTCGAGATATTCGAGCATCACTTTCGGGTTTTCAACAAAAAACTTTTTAAGAGAAATTGCACCGAATATGCGTCGAAAGCCCACGTATGACATATCATTAGATAGATCTGACCTCGGATAATCTAATGGCACTCACAGCAATCGAAGTACGCCAAAAACAATCGCGAAAAATGTCAAAATACGCATTTCCCCTGGAAAAACTGCATAAAAAAGCCGATTTTTCTGAGGTTACGTGTTTTGAGAGTCTAAAAAACTGCGGAACATTGTTATATATCATCGTCTTAAAGCTCTCAGTCTACTCTGTGTTCTTTCAAAGTCCAGAGCCTTATTTTGGACACCGGGCTTAACCACATTGATTCAAGGTCATTTCGTTCACTACAGTTCTTGTTCATTTCTTATCATAAATATAAAAAGCAATAAAAACTACAGTTCTGAGCCAAGCTAGCTTCCAAGTAGTTCAGAATGAACA
>CAJNOQ010008382.1:0-11250 GCA_905250885.1 Didymodactylos carnosus | reverse complement strand
GATGATTTCCTTCACATTTGATGTCTTTTCTTCCTTTTTTGCGTGTGTAAAGTCATATATGAACAATCGTTGATGAAAATAATGAATGGTGCTATAGTAAGTAGCTCTTACATTTCTTATTTTAGAATATCATCTCTGTTCTAGGTTTTTGTTGGGTAGTATATTGCGGTTTGAGCACTGTTGCCCAGTCTTTTTCGTCACCTTCAGAAACGAAAGCTTACATTATGTTCAACGTCTTTAAGATAAGAATTCATTTGTCAGATAGAGAAAACACGAGAATTTGACCATATGAAGTGGTGTTTCTGATAACAGCGTGTAATGTAGACCAGACATTCCATTCAATCTAAGCTTTTTCAGTTAGATAAAAGACAACGAACGTTTTAACTGACCATTGCATATTGTATGTCATCAGTCAGGATGTTTCAAGCTGTTTCAAAAGTAATACAGACTGTAGCAGCATAATTACATAGTTGCAGTGAGCAACCTTAACCGATAATTATTACTTATAGAGTGTCTTTTGTAATAAGTGACATTTGTACGTCTCATTTGAGCGATTAGTCAATAGTTCGACTACACTTTAAAGTAGTTGAGTCAGTTGCGGAATGATAATATTATATCTTTTCATCTAGAGTGAAAATGCGATCGTGTTATAGCTGTGGTTTGTTTTGAAAGCTGGCTGTTTATTTTAATTTGGTCTTTTGTTTTCTTGCATTTTTCTCTAATTTGTTTTACTTTGTAAATCACTAAGCCTCAGCAGTTAAAATGTGTGCTCGTGGAGGCGAGTGGAGGCCTGAAATCTTCGCAAAGGTAAACATAAACTCGTTAGAGAGAGAAAAGTACCAAAATATCTAGGGCGAAGTTGAGAAAGCGGAGATTTTTTGTCTCAAGATCGAACTAAAAATCGAACTCTTTTTATCATACTGAGTTGCAAAAATTAACCCCCCTCGCCCATTTTTGTCTTTGGTATTGTTTTTCCGTCAAAAAGCACACTCGATTTTAAACAAACTCGTCAAGACTCAAACAATTACGTATGATATGACTGACACTAGATTTTAGTATTCTATGCGATAATAGCACAATATGTCAGTTCTTTTCTTTCCTTTCGCCTATCACACTACTACGAAACAGATTAGGGGTCTAATAAGAGCTCAGTGCTAGACGAGCCTCGACGCCAGTTACATAAACCCAAATAAAACGTTCATAAAGATTATCCTAGCTGTTTGATGTGGTACAAAAATCGGAGGAATAACGGACAAAAAGGATCTTCGCAAAACCAACTCTGACCTTATCGGACTTACTCTATGGAGTAGAAAACGCTGTCTAACAAGGTAGAGTCGATGTATTGACTTGTCGCTCGATCCAAATACGTAAGCTGTTGGCGTTTCGCACGCCATCTGGGACAAGTGATATTGGAATCCTCTATTGATCACGACCCAGTTAGTTCCATTTGGCTTGGCCACCAGTCTCGTTATGCGTTCGGAAGGCAGACCAGCTGCGAATCGTTTAGCAGAGGCAGGAATAGTGGCTGCAATTATACATACAAAAATTTTGGTGAATTTAATTGAAAAATCGATAATGCTGTTTAATGCAAATAATCATTTAATTGCATCTGAATCCACAGATTGCCCATTAGCAGCGCTGAATCGAAGTGTCGAGGAAGCTTTGTTCATGTCAAAAGAAGCTAATAATTAATGGAAAGAATTTACTGAACAAGTACACAAAGATTACCAAGAAAAAATCGACAAACAGGTCAAATTTAGAGTTATTAGGATTCGTACAGCACTGGAGCTACATTCATGTAGATTTGATCTCATACTGCGATTAGATAGCACATTTGTTATACATTCCTCTACGCTTTATTTGCATTTACAATGTCTGTTAGTCAGTGGTTAGTATTTCCATTTTATGTTTAATTAATAGTCTCTGCTTCTTGGTTAGTATGGAACGATTTTGTGACAATCTATAAAAAATATCTTGAATTAAAATTCGAATTAATTCGGACGATTCACTCACAAACTAGACTATCAGACGCAAAATGGTGATTAATACAATATTGTATCAACACAACAAAAGGGGTGATTTGAGCAATAGCTCGGAACTTTATGAAATTGTCCGCTTTACTGTTGCAAAAAAACAACAAAAGAACAGTTATTTGCTTATCATTGGATCTCTCTCGGCTCATTATCCAACCGGAGCCAATGCTTCTACTTACTGATGTTATAACTGGTTAGAATCAATTGCACAACATTAATCTGCACGGTCAGACATATGGTAGTACCATTCCTACACAAATTATTATTGATTATGGCAACCAGCTGCAAGATGAACGTGAAATAAAACTGATTGTACGCACACTCGGAAAACTAAGACCATAAACTATTACCAATCCTAATGTTACCGATAATCCAAACTATATGGATGCACAGTCGTGCTCAATCTTTATTGTTTTTGAAATTACTGCCAAAATACCACGGGCTAATTTAAACTTACAATAACAGATGTTTTTTTGAATTCTCAGAATTTTACTGGTCATTTTCTATATTTGATTAACTTTAGTATTTGGTTTTTATGCCCATATTCTTGTAAAAGTTTTAAAAGTTTCATGATAAAATCGGAGTACATCTTCCCAAGGTGATTCGTAAACCGCCATTAATTTGCAATATTCTTTCAAACAGTTATACAATAGTTTCTGTGTTAAGATATGTCGCGAATATGCATCAGATATCCACAACATCCTCAAACTTGGAGCTAAAACAATGTAATTACGAACAAAATTACTTGCAACACCTAACGTTTCGTTTTAATCTGATTCATTTTATTTTTTCTCCTAAAAGTCTCTTAGTTATTTGAATCAATAGTTTTTTAATTCAAGTTAAAAATTGCCACCTCATCGAACATAAAGTGTAACATATACGTGAAATTGCGTCTCCTTGTTTCGCGCCCAACTAAAACTAACTGGTGAGGTAATGAAGTACAAAACTGCTATAAGCATGTGATTAACTAATCATAATTTATTTATTTCATTGATATTTCGACAGAATCCACTGTCATCATCAGAATGAAAAAAGAAAAGTGTAAGTGAGTGTGTCAAAATTAAGAAAAAGAAGCGCTTCTTGAAGAACTCTACTCATATACAGACTGGACGTGTCGTTTTTTCGTTCTATATTTTTCATTATATATTTGACTATGTATAGTCTTAATTTTGACACACTCACTTACACTTTTCTTTTTTCATTCTGATGATGACAGTGGATTCTGTCGAAATATCAATGAAATAAATAAATTATGATTAGTTAATCATGTTTATATAGCAGTTTTGTACTTCATTACTTCACTATTTAAATCATCAACTGTTCTCTTTCCTAACTTTGTTAAAATACTAACTGTTTAATCAGTGCAATATAGAACGATTCTGATTTATACCCTAGTGGATGTAGTTCAATATAGGTATCCATTAGGTACCCTGCTAAAGTAATGTTCAGGATACTTGGCTTTTTTTCAAGTAAATTGCACCGTGAGAATACTTGATGAGGCCTGAAGCCGTTAATGGGATATTAGTATTTTTCAAAAAAAGTGGTCTTAAATAAGTAAATTAGACAAATGAGGTATTTTCAAAGCGTGTATGACAAATCCTTATATTTCAAGACTACCACAATAACAACTCCTAGAATTCAAAGTCTGTTGCTATCAAGAACAGCTTCCGGAAAAACATTGATATTTCAGTAACAACTTCGCGTGAGAGAACTCTAAATATATATTTTGAAAGCTTTCGACATCAGCTATAATATGAAGTAGGAAAAACTCCGTAGAAATGAGTTCCACTTTTTTAGTGCATTCTTTTGATTGGTTCTTCTCTCATTGCTGCATGTCGTCAGATTACATACCATTATTGAGAAATAAGTAGTGACAAAAAATAATAAACAAACATTTGTACAGTATGTTATATTGTTTTCAAGTTTCATTCGAGCAATAAAGCCCTTTTCAGCATACAATTTAAAAACTTTTCTCACGTATCACACTTATACAATACCATGACTGTGATTATCAATAAATTTCTCCACGTCACTGAAAGTGATCGTTGGTATTTTACTGAGATCATTCATTTTACGAAGAGCAATAAATGTTTATAAATAGAACTATTGTAGCAAGAAGTATAGTTTAAATTGCGACTATTTTACTTTACAGAAAAAAACAAGCAAGATTTTTTTCGTCCCAACAGTGAATGACATTACACTAAAATACAAATTTTTCGCTTTCTGTTTATAATGTTATTGTGTATAGAGCTTTAAAAGTTGTATTGATATATGTTCTTTTTCATCCGTTATTTCATTTCTATGCATTCTTTTTTTTATCAAATGTGTAAACAAAATCTAGAGATAAAATGCGATTTCATATGATGATAAAATGTGGTTATTAATAAAGGTATTGTAGCTTAACAAGAATATAAGTTGAAAAGCTGGCAAACCCCTAGCAAGATAGCGTTTTTGAAGCTCTATTCAATGGTGAATCAATAAAGTTTGTATCATGTAAATATTGTTGAGATAAATAGATTTCAATTGTTACAACTTATTCAAATTATGGTTTTTCAATATTTCTCCTATATGATGTAGTGGAAAAGATCCTTTACACTAGTATGATAGAGCATTAAATGTTGTATTTAACAGTATAAAAATTAAATTTAAACAATGAGTGTTCATAGAAATATAGAATTTTTGTAAAATGAAGGTTCTCAAAAAAGGGTGGTTTTCTACCCAGTCACACAGTAAGGTCATGTGATAAAACTGAGCACGCCGTTAGAACTAGCATATCCTAAAATCCAACACCCCTCCTCACAGAGTTTCAAAAAATATTTTGTTGGTGATCAGCTATGAAAAAAATTAATTTTGCCTATTTTTCCCAGAGGCAGTCAGTAAAAAGGATTTTTTAAGGTCTAAAAATATGTTTGGTGTAATCGAGGACAGAAACTATATAAGATCTGCGAATATAAGACTGTGAGGGGGTCGATTTTGACTCTTATCGTCCTCCATTCTCTAGAAAACATTAAGTTAATTTCAAATTGTTTTAAAAAAATAATAGCTACTACAATTCTTGTGCTAGTGCGAGCAATAAATTGATCGTATGTGTAGTTTTAACCTTTGATAAACTGTCATTACGATGCATTTCTACAGCATATTGCTGTAAATTCGGCTCAGTTGTGTAGAATCTATTCGTAAGAATGAAAAACTTCTAAAGGATGCCTGAATAGCGAGCATCTAAATATTTTCTCTGCTGCAATTATTATTTTTCAGCACAAACGCTATTTTTCAAAGTTTTTTTCCGAAAAATTTCCCCAAAGGCCGTTGGAGCAAATGAGCATATTCTGCACCACTAATTCAGCCACAAATCTTCTATCTTCTCGATACATAGTCCATCTGTGTGTTAAGGCCCCACCGTCAAAACCTATTTTTGTCTCAGAACATCCGATCGTAGTGAAATTCTCGTAGAATGTGTACCTGACCTTAGACAGCTGACAGTACAAATTTGAGCTCGAAATATTGAGATTTCCAAGAGTTATTCTAACATCAAGGGTCAAAAAGTAGGTGTTCGTCTATAAACAAATTTTCCTCCAATTATAATGATACAGACTTCAGGTTTGTGTTAAAAGGTAATCGAGACTTGTCGCTACAACTTAAAAGAGTCGGATTTTTGAAATTTTTTATTTTTTCCGAAAGTTTTCTTTTAAAAGGTTGAAAAAAGTTACAGCTAACTTTTCGGAAACTTTATTTTTGTCAAAAATTTAGCTGAAAATAAAAATTTTGCTCTGTTAAGTTGTAACGCTGAGTCTTCGCTTCAGATTAAAACCTCCTAGAGCTGTCTAGCGTTTATCAATTTTTGAGTATTTCAGGAAAATCTCTGTAAAACCCTCGTAAAACCAATGAATCATAGTACATTCGTAAGTAGACACTTTGGGCTATCCAACCATGTATAAATCTCAAAATAGGTATTTCTGACGAAAATTACCTTTTTTGGCAGGGTGAGGAAGCGGTATTAAACACTTAATGACATGTGCTTAGGATAGAAAATTTTGTACAGGCACAGGTACTGTAAATGCATTAAAAAATTATTTTATATTTTTGTTACACGTAAATAACGTATATGATATAAATAAGACTGACACATTATTGGATGCTTTGGATCTATCGGGAAGGTCGACTGACAAAGACAAAGAACGGAAAAAATATAATGCAGAAAAAAGGTTAAAGATAATAATTTAAACAAAGTAGATAAGAAACATAAAACAACTAAAATATATTCGTTGGCATATAAACATCTGACATACAAATAGCTGTACGAAAGGCATAAAACTATTGTCAGGTGTGTTTTTTCTTTGATACAATCTATATGTTAGTAGATATAAGTCGAATTAGAGGGTCACCTCTCAAGAGATTTATCTAATAGTATACAAAATCGAATTGAACTTCGTCATATCATCATTTTCACAGAAAAAACAGAGTTTCGATTCTCTTTTTTAGATCTATTTCCAACAATGTCTGCATCGGATAAAACTAAAATAAATAAAAAAGGCCATCTATCATCTGGTGTCTATGTACCAGTGCCAACATTTTTTACTAAAGATGACAATGAAGAACTAGATTTACCAACATTAGAAAAACACGTTGACTATCTTTGTTCAAGTGGAATAATGGGCATTGTTTTTCTTGGTTCAACAGGTGAAGCTGTTCATTTATCCAATGAGGAACGAGTAGAAGTAATACGAACCGGTTCAAAATTAATAAAGGAAAAGTATCCAACATTGAAAAGCATTGCAGGCTGTTCAGCACAATCTGTTCGTGGTACTGTACAATTAATCAAGGAGGCTGCTAATGCCGGAGCTCAATATGCACTTGTTTTAACACCAAGTTATTATTTGGCATGGACAGATGCTAATATTATTAAAACATTTTATACGAGTGTAGCCGATCAAGCACCAATACCAATTATTATTTACAATTATCCAGGTGTAACACAATTAATTGATATTGATGCAAATGCTATCATTGAATTAGCACGTCATCCAAATATTGTCGGTATTAAATGTACAGATGGAAATGTTGGAAAAGCAGGTTATCTCGTTGAACATACGCATGAAGTGGATTTTACAATCATGGCCGGTTCAGCTGATTCATTTTTTCCATTTTTGGCTGTCGGTGCTCATGGATGTGTACCCGGATTTGGTAATATTGCACCACGTGCATGTGTTCAATTACAAAACTTATGGAATGAAGGTAAAATTAAAGAAGTACAAGAATTACAACAAAAACTAATTGGATCCGATCATGCACTATTTCGTTTCTATGGTGTATCTGGACTAAAGAGTGCTCTTGAAAAAGTACGAGGTTATGGTGGAAAAGCAAGAAATCCAATGAGATCGGTAACAAGTGATGAACAAAAGAGAGTATTAGATGGAATTAAAGTAGGATTGGACATCGAAACAACATTAGAGAATAATAAGAAATGAATATAGTAGCATGACTTTGATTCTTTTTTATACATTAAATATAATACAATTTATTAGAAATAACTGTTAAGAAAAGCTAGTACAACAATTTATTATCAAAATAAAAATATTTTACAAAATATATGATTCAAATTTTTCAGCAAAATATTCCAAAAATGGCTCATTTATTATCTGACTTAAAATTCTAAGTAAAATAATGTGGACTAGATGATAGTCAAATGTAGAAAAATTCTTCATTGTTTTTGTTTTAAATGTTAAATGTCTTAAGTCATACAATGACCAATTACCTGTGTCATACAATGGTAACATGTAGCGTAGAGATTTTGAAAGTTGAAAAATGAATTGATCTTGTTTAACGTACGTATGAACATCAATTAAACCTAATAGTGAATATAGACAACCATTTAATACATAGAGACTCCTACTATCATTTCTATCTAATGGATATTCTTCTAACCATAAATATCGTCCATCATAATAACGTTTTACTGCAGTACTGTTTGATAAGAATGGTTTTATAGCCTAGAAAAAATAAGACAACATATAATAAGAGAACTAAGCCTGTTAGAGGGTTTCATTGTTTACTATTGATCAAACATTTGTAGATGCCATTGGCTTTTTCAGCTCCTAATTAGGATGTACTAAACTTTCCGAGACTTTTAAAAGAAAATTCAAAGAAAAGAATTGATCAGATTTTTACTTTTGCACATGTTCGAACTCGTAGTTATAATTAGTCACACACGATGATCCTTTTCAAATCATCTTAGTCAACAGACTGCTGCCGGTATTCGGTGCAAGGATTCAGAGCTGATTTGATGATTGAGCTTTGTTTGATGAGATTGAACAACTGAAAATCATATGTTATTAGATCCATAGAATAAGGTGATTATAGTATAATTATGATATTTGCTGTTTCAAGATAGTTAGAAATATTTTTATGAGTATGCGGTCGAGCGTTGTCGTAGTGAGAATTGATATCACGAATACTAGACTTTTGTATCTGCTTTCTGATTCCATTGTCAAATAGTTAAAAAGCTATTAATATAATGTCAGTGATTGACAGGTTGGTTGCCCTATCCCTACATTTTGATTGTTTTTAAGAGAACTAGACTACTTTCTACAAAAAGAAGGTGCCGGGTAGAACCTTTTAGGATTTCAGAATTGGTACCATTTTATGAATTTAATGGTACCCAATTCTGAAACCCTAAAAGGTTCTACCCTGCACCTTTTTTTTAGAGAGTAGTTATCTTAGCAACGATACAATATGTGATCTTACTTTCCCGAACCGTCATTGGTGTAGATTCTCCAGCTGCCGTGTAGGTGACATTTGTTAACTTTCGACCTATTTATTTACGAGAAATTCAGAACTCTTGATCGGTTACCACATCATATAATTGCCATGTTCTTTTAGTTAATCTCATCAAACAAAATTCAATCATCAAATAAGCTCTCAATTCTTGCATCGACTACCATAACCACCAGTAGCAGTTCATTGACTAAAAATGATTTAAAAATTTTTTTGATAAATGATTTGAAAAGGATCATCGTGTGTGATTAATTATAACTACGAGTTCGAACATGTGCAAAAGTAAAAATCTGATCAACTCGTTTCTTTGAATTTTCTTTTAAAAATCTCGGAACTTTTAGTACACCTGAAATAGAAGACAACATTCTTTCACTGATGATAAAGCGGTCACGCTATTTCTGAATTGAAATCTTTCAATCATGCATCAAGTTAATCGCGATTATCTAATCATGATTAACTGTGTAGTAAAATCGTAGTGTATAATTTTATTTGCATCGACTTATACTACGATGATATTAAAATTATCAGTTCGCAATCTGAGTTTTCTACTGTTTCATTGACAAAAACTTTTCTCTTGCATCAAAAACACTTTTTGCTTCTTATACTGACCTGTAAAGCACCATTTAACCATTTTTTTTCATTCGTTAATGAATACATTCTTATGAATAACGATGCTGCTAATCCTTGAGACATTGATGAACACCAATTTGGATTTAGTTTATAATCCTGAGCAAATTGTCTTACTATTGTCATATACCAACACCCAGTTATGTCATTTTGAGTTGTTAATAACCATTCAGCTGATTTAAAAAATGCTTGTTCATTATACAAAGTCAAATTACCAATTGAAAATTGTTTAATTTTACATTGTTCACATAGTTGAACATCAAATAAAATATATTTTTCATTGATTTTAATTTTAAGTGCTTTTTCTAAATCAATTTTTAAATTACGATTTATTTTTCGATCAGATGTTATATTCAAACCATAGATAATTGTATATTGACGAATTTTTAATGGTAAAAGAGTAGATTTTGTAAAATACATAAGTTTATAATAATGACCATTAAAAAAAAAACGAAAATTAATCGAACAATTAAATGAGAATGATAACAAATTGAAATTAACAAAACTGTATGACAATGAAACATTAAATGTGACCGATTTTGAACATGAACCAACTTCTAAATATATAGAAAAATGAATGTAATCTTTCATTACAATAGACATTTGTGTAGGTATTCAGTTCAAAAGTAAAAACATTTATTTTTCATCATGTTTATTACTTTGAAATTTTAGGTATTTGCCGTGTTTTCTCATATAAATAGAAATTTTTTATTTGTACTAAAACGATCAAAAAATTCATTGTAGAATATTGATTAAAAAAATACTCAGACTAGTCAACAAAGGCATGGTTTTTTTTCCATGCCATTTTGAACAATGTTATTTGAGTTTTTCTATTCTTGTTTAGTTCTTAATTTTGGTTGAAACTTTGCAAAAACATACGTCTATGTTTTTGAATCTTACAACAAGTTTTCTAAAAACTTTACAATTTTTCAGAAAAAAAAAATTATTTAAAATAAAAGCAAATGCGATACTCTAAATAAGCCCATCGAATCTTGTATGAAACAGTATTTCTGTAATAAGAAAACATTTTGACCATAATTTTTCGTTAATAGAGTTCACTCTCTTCTCCCTATCATCTCTGATTGGTAACTCTGTTTTTAGAAAAATATTTTATTGTTTGTTTAGTTATTTAGAGATAGGGAAAAGGATAACGACGATTTGAAATATGTAGAAATTAACTTTTGTTTAATGAATTAGTTGAGCTTAGTAAGATAAAACTATTTTCTTTATGAAATCCGACTTTTCATATGTTTGTTTTCAACTATCTTACCCGATATTAATTCATCCATTTTATGAATATCATGTGATATTTGTTTGTGTTGCTGTTTTTTAATCCATTGGCTATAATGACTTAGACCATATTGAGCTATTTGAGTTGGATATAAATGACCTTTTGGATACCATTGTGATGAAACAGGTATATCTAAAATTAGGTTAAAAATCTTGATATTTTGATGTGTTGAAAGATGGGGTATATTACCGTATTTCGGATGTATATACAGTACTCGTGGTCGTTCTTCTACTCGAAAGTATTCAAAATTTAAATATTCTTTTGTCGAATCATAACGGAAATGACCAGCATTCGCACGAAGTAGACGATAATTGTGAGATTTATACCGAATAACCTTAGAAAAAAAACACAAAGATTAAGAGTAAAAGATGAATATAGATAGATTGCAGATCCATTTACTTCTACTATCCATACCAAAATACAGTGCCGGGTGCCACTTTTTGAATAACTTTTGATAGGAATGAGATAGAGACCTGCGATTTTCGCTGTTCAATAGCCAAGACTTGAGCAGAACTTTTCACAAGCGGA